>LOJH01022372.1:8405-19926 GCA_001685095.1 Ellobius talpinus
TTTCTTTCTTTCTTTCTTTCTTTCTTTCTTTCTTTCTTCCCTCCCTCCCTCCCTCTCTCCCTCCCTTCCTTTCTTTCTTTCTTTCTTTTTTTAACTACAGACCTTATGGGAATTCTGGTGGCAGAAGAAAAGAAATGCTTGATAGAACTAAGGCAATGAAGATAGAACAAATGAAAATGATTCCCCTGTTGCCAGGCTGGAGGGTCCCGGCGGCCAACGACCATGTTGGGATTGATGGCTCCAGCATCTGCAAGGCTGAGTAGTTCCTGCTGATTGCCTGCCTTTAGGGAGTGAGAGGCAGCTCACCAAGAGAGGTTAATGTAATGGAAAGGACTGTGGAGACCAAGGCAGGAGGAAAAATGTAGGGTAAAAAAAAATGCATAGACCTTGCAAACTCTGCTCACCAAAGAAACAAAAGGTGCCCAGAGAAAAAAGATAAATGCAACACCTAGAAGGGAATAAGCAAAACTCAGAATGGGTTCCCTCTGGATGACAGAATAATGAGATATTTATTATTGTTCTGCCCCCATTCAGCATTTGTCTAAAGTCTCCAAACATTCTACAAAGATTGACTGTTAGCTGATAAAGGGGTTAGGGGTGCTAAAGCTACACAGAGCCTGGCTAAAACACAGATCATGACAGAATAAGGAGGGTCTTTGAGTGTGAGCAGATTGGATTTGAAGTACATAGCTGCAAGCTACTCGGCTTCACACCATTAAGAAGAAAGCTCAGCTCTGGGGCATACTACATAGCCAGATTATGAACTTAGATTTGCCTTCTCCAGCCTCCCAGAAGCACAGCACATCTGAGAAAGTCCCGTGCTCCATCAGTGCAGGTTTTTACAGGGCTCACTGCCAGCAGCAAGACTGTCGGGGATGTGGGGAGTTGGAGATGCACAGCAGGTGCTTGGCATCAGAAACCTCTTGCTGTGGTTGTGGATCCAGGCACGGGCACGCAGGACGGAAAAGGAATGAGCGCACCTTGAAGGTCCATCCTCCCGCTTTGTCTCCATCCCCGGCCCCTTCGGTTTGTTGCAGATTATATAAATAAGTGTGAATCTGAAATTCTCAACATATTTCTTATGGGATAAAGAGGATAAGAGCGGGTCATATAGATGAATGAGAAGGGAGATGTAGATACATGGATACATTTTTCTGGGTGGCTCATAGAAATTTTGGGGACTCTGTGGAACACTGAATTGTCACAAGACCTGGTTAGCATCCCACAAAAACTCACCTTTGCAGTGAAGGTCTGGACACATCTGCTGTCTCCTTTGTATGGCCTGATCTGATTTATGTTCCTGTCTGTGTTTCTGTCAAAGTCTGTCTATTAATGTGAGTTAATGCCTCATTTGATAGCCTACAACATTTCGACAAAAATTCTCAGGGCTGAAGGAGCACCCGCTGACAGAGGAAATAGCAACGTACAGGGTGTGCCTTTTTTGTCTTTTCTGACACCTTACCCAAATAGAATGTGACAGCTCTTCCAAAGCCAGCACTTCTTTTTAGAGAGCCCTTAAAATACAATACTGCTCCACCATCTCCACGCTCATCACCAAGCACAAGCCCAACGCCTTCGCTAGCTACCGGTTGCACTGTCTGCATCTACCCTTGACCCTGGTCTCCTCCAAAGGTAATCAGAGGAGGCTTGCCAAATTACAAAGATCAGCACACGACATTCTGTCTAAAGCAGTGGTTCTCAGCCTTCCTAATGCTGCAGCCCTTTAACACTGTACCCCAGGTTGTAGTGATCCCCCAACCTGAAGATTACTTTCATTGCTACTTCATGACTGTAATCTTACTACTGTTATGAGTTGCCATGAGATGATCTGTGTTTTCAGATGGTCTTAGGCAACCCCAGGAAAATGACCGTTTGACTCTCTTCCAAAGGGGTCTTGACCCACAGGTTGAGAACTCCTAGAAAGTAACTCAGTAGCCTCCCATCACAGAATAAAATCCATACTCTGCATTCAAAGGACATGGCTGAGCCCTTCCCTACATGCTTGTCTCCTTTGGTATGCTATACCCATCGATCCTGACAACTTCATTTAAAGCTGTAGCTCTAGGACCTAGGACTCAGAGCAGCAATGTCAACTTTTCTTCAATGTATCTTGAAGTGAATGAGCAAACCAAACTCCAGTTTAAATAGAAACAAAAAAAATCACAGCTCTTCAATGCAGACCCTGGCTACTGCTTGCTCATGAGGATCCAGACACCCAGACATGGCCCCAGCCACAGCTTGACCCATATGACATCCTGGCCCCAGCTGGCAGCTTGTGAAGCTCCTATTATTATAGAGAGCCATGCAGTTGTCAGGGATCTGGGCCACCTCCTAAGGCCATGCTGGTATTCTAGAACTATGCAACTTTTGAGTCCATCCTGAATTGAGTGATCTGCACTGCCCACCAGAGCAATGGTGACATCCTGGCCTGGGCTGCTGACAAGGACCATGTCTGGGTCTGTGATCTAACCACAGTCAGTGTCTGTGTTGATATCCATGGCCCGTATTTCCACCAAGAACCATTCAGACGACTGGGATCTGGTCTGCCACCTAAGCCCATGTTAGTATTTGAGGGCTGTGCAGCTGCCAGGACCATACAGTTCTGAGTGGCCCATGCTACCACCCGGGGCCATGGTGTCATCTGGGCCTGATCTGCTTCCAAGGTTTATGTCTGGGTCCAAGGCCTCAGTCTGTGTTGATGTCCATGGCTTTTGTTACCACCTAAGATAGTGAGGTAGGGCTGCACAGAGTTGGCCCCACCCCTCATTGGCTGCACCACTAAGGAGAACTGGCCCTCCCTGGCCACCAACTGCAGCACTTAGGCACAGTGGAGTTGAACCCATTGGTGTAGGTGAGCGGGCCATGAAGGCATGAGAGTGGGAGAGCTAGCCCCACTATCTGTCTGTCACGAGGTAGTGTAGACAAGAGAGAGATGTTCCCCTCACCCCAACACCTACTACAGGCTGGAAAGCTGGTCCTAGGGCCAAAAGAGTGGGGGAATTGACCATGTACCTCCCTTGGGCATCACAATAGAGCTGACCCTGCAGACAGGTAGAGGTGATCTGGCACCATGAATGTGAATGAGAGATCTGGTCCCTACCCCTCATCTGCCAGATGATGGAGAGGGTGAGAGAAAGATGCCCAGCACTAGGGAGGTAGAGATGAAAAGTGATAGGGCTGAGCGGAGGGAGGAATATAAGGTGGGAGGAGACAGGAGCTCAGGCTTCAGCCTGAGGTTTTGTAGAGACGGCATTCAGTCTGAGGACTTGTAGAGACAGGATGCCCTATTAGGTCGGAGGATTTCGTAGAAGTAAGAACTAGTAGTTGACTGCTCATCATCTCTAGTTTTTCAGCATTTACCCCATATCTGACTCCAGGTTTTTATTATTAAGACCAATTAAAATTCAAGCAATAGCAGCCACCTGGAGAGCTGGCCCTGGAGTCATGAGAGTGGGAAAGTGGCCCTGTCCTTCATTGGCTACAGCCCTGGAGAGTTGGCCCTGTCCTTCATTGGCTGCAGCACTGGAGAGCATGGCCCTGTCCTTCATTGGCTGCAGCCCTGGAGAGCATGGCCCTGTCCTTCATTGGCTGCAGCCCTGGAGAGCATGGCCCTGTCCTTCATTGGCTGCAGCACTGGAGAGCATGGCCCTGTCCTTCACTGGCTGCAGCACTGGAGAGCATGGCCCTGTCCTTCATTGGCTGCAGCACTGGAGGGCTGGCCCTGCACCTCGCCTGGGCAAAGCAATAGAGCTAATCCTGGTGGTATAGGTGAGCTGGCCCTGAGAGCATAAAATCAAGAGAACTCACCCCTCTCCTCACTGCCTGCTGCAGTGGGCAAACTAGTCAGAGCAATAATGGAGAGACTGCCCTGTTGGTGTTGATGAGGGAAAGCTAACAGGCTGACAAATCCAGTTACCATCCAGGCCCAGAACCGGGGCTATGAGTTGGCCCTCCCAGCATCCACCTCATCTATGAACTGCTGGAGCATGTGGAGGAGCTGGAACTGCAGATCCAAAGCTGCAGGATCTCCATGACACAAGGCAACAACAGGATAACCAAGGGGAATCTCAATGAGGGCCCAGTATTGAGGGCTTAGTAGAAGCCAGAGGCCCCAAACCAGACCAATGACTCATTGCAATGAACACTCACAAGTAAAGATGTTTGGATTATATATTGTCTGGGTCACACTGCAGCTTCCATACCAAGACTTTTATTGTAGCTTTTGGTGGTGGTGGTTATTTTTGTTTGTTTGGGGTTTTTTTTGGTCTTTCTTTTGAATCTTGTTTTGTTTTATGGAGAAGATTGCAAGGGCAAAGGGTAAATATGGAGGCATGGGAAGATGGATGGGATCTGGATGCATGACGTGAAACCTATAAAGAATTAACTTTAAAAAAAATCATTGTCCTTTAACAATTTGCTAAGCTCAGTTCTCCACCACCACCACCACCACCACCACCCCCATCATCAAAAGGTAAAGAGAAACTTCTTCAAGCTGTAACTTAGTCTCACCAGAAACTGTATGATTCTGGACACGCCTGTCAGATTCCCTGCCATGTTTTTCTAAAGGAGAAGAGCAAGGGAAAGTAAAAACAGCTGCCTCAAAGAGCTGTGGTGCTGACTTAATGAATGCATATGTGTTGAGTTATTTGAGTTACATCTGGCACACACAAGAAGTCCTGTAGACATAGCAGACCATATCGTCACTGTAGTTATATTTGAATAGCATCAGCTGCATTGTGAAACAGTTCTAGAATCTACCACTGGGAGGGAACATCATCCTCACTGCAGTAAAGGTGTTGAAAGGCAAGCAGGTGATGAAACCAACCATCTCCCAATCAAGTGATAATGAGACTGGTCCATGGAAGGAACACTGTGAAGGTGAACTGGAGGGTTTGCAGTGCAGTATGGGAAGACTTGAATAGTGCTCAACTGTTGTTTCAAATATTAGAGGCAAGAGTCCTAGACAGCATGAGGAGCCAGACCTGGTCAATTACAGTAACAAGAAGAAATAACAAAAATCAAAAGTTGTGCTCAGTGTTGCCCTGAAAATGCACCCTGAGGAGTGTGGAAGCAAACACAAGAGCCCTCCATTCACATAGAGGTTTAGAAGCATCACAGCAAAAGTGGGCTCCTCCCACTCTTTAATGCATGCCTTGCAGTATGCCCTGAAATGCTGTGACAATTCTTTTGTGCACTGCCATGCTCTACCTCATGGATTCTCTGTTTCTTCCCAGTTCCTCCCTTCAAAGATTCCAATTTGAGATAGTGTACAATATTTCATATGCCTTTCTCTTTTTCCTCAGCCAGTCACACAGAAAGTTATACTGTTGGCCTCTTATAAGCATCTCTAGTTCTTAAAACATTAGTTCTGTTTCTATAGTAAGAGTTCTCCAACTTTTTTGTAAATGAAAATGTGCTTTTCTATGATATCAATGCGAAGAGATAGTGTGGGAAATATTTTGCCCTTGACTTATCCTCCCACATGTCCATCAAGCATCACATAGTAGATGAAAAAGAAACACAGATACCCTAGGAGCACAGTGGGGGGACCCTAATAAGTACATAGAGGTAAAAAGAAATCTATGGTGCAACAATAATTAGACCAGGTACCCTAAGAACTCTATTTCCCACTCCAGAACTGCCGAGGGACCTCACCACCAATCCTATAGCTAAGCATTTGTTCTTCAATCAGATATTTGTCAGTCTGATATCTCCTGTATGAAATCAGCCAGATTGAAAATTACTCTGATGTCAACACAACTGAATCAAGAGGAAGACATGTTATAGTGAGGAAGTTGGAGAAGCACAACTTAGACCTTGAGCTCAAATGTTGACATACGGGGGTAGAAAATGCCCTCTCTAGAAATATCAATTATTTTAACAGACAAGTCATAATTTAACCAAGTATCCTTATTCTTTCTGTTTATTAGAGGACATGAAGCGCCACTGTGTATAACAGGTTAAGATGCCATCGGCAGTCATGAGACACCATTAATGATCAAAAAATTGTCAGGAAGAAATATGAAAAGATAGAACATTCAGGATTCTTTGAAAGGTTCTCAATTTCGGAAACATTTATAACTGAATGGTTGGAAAAGAAGCCTCTTTTGGGTGTTGAATTGTTAGAGCCCCGTAAAGACTCGCTTAATATAAAGGATCTGCTCTTGAATGCTGTGGATGCTGATAGCTAAGTGATTCTTTGATATGGGAAATGACACAGGGATATTGAGTTGTATCCTTGGACTCTTTGAATGAGACCCCACTGGTACTCTCATAGTCATAACAACCAGAAACATCTCAGACACTGTTAGAAGTACTCAGAGCCAAAGTTCTCCTCTTTGAACCCATACAATGGCATACCTCAAGAAGGAGATGATTCAAATGGGGTAATGATGAGCTGAGTCTCAGAGAGGTGGCTGGCCTTCAGCTATGTGCTGGGAGATTCCTTCTATACATATTTATCTAACTGTCTTATATATGTTGGGCTTGCAAGAGACCAGGGTAGGCCAGGGACTCTTGCAATCTGGTTGATGACAAATATAGGGCTTCCCTTGAAAGTAGAAGTAGAGATGTAGAAAGTATTTTAATGAAGAAATTGGCAAGATTTGTGACTGATTGAACTATGGAGCTAAGAGGATTCTACAATATTCAGTATAAATCATAATTAACAACATCATCCTCTTTGACACATCATCTAAATATCTTAGCAGCTTGATATTTGATCCCTCACCCATGTCAGTCTCATCTGGTATTTGGCCAGAGGATTCCAATGAGAGGGGTGACTTGGGTGATCATGGTATTGCCAAGCTCTACACCAGGGCTCAGTAAAACACCGCCTGTGAGTCAAACCCAGACATTACCTGTTTTTGTAAATTGTATGTTTTGGGTGTGGTATATGTTGGCATCTTGTCACATCTTCTTGTTGGTGTCTAACTACAACAAAGACTGCATCATCCACAAGACCTCACACACTCCCGGGTGTTTTCCTAAAGAGTTTGGTGCCACTGTTCCACAGTCTCTGTTTTCCTTGCAGCCTCGTGCTGGTTTCTGTTTCTATCAACCAATGAGTTGTAAGAGAAAGTGTGAATTTTTTTTTTAAAAAAATTTTTTTTNAAAAAAAAAAGAGGCTCTAATAGGCAAGGAAAGAAGTGTTCCATATCTTCCCTGTGGCCATTTCCTTCCCCTGGCTAGAATTCAAGTAACACGGCCAGCTTTGCTTTAGGAAGGCCAGCAGACGTAAAGAGACTGGGGGGCAATGGAAATAACTACCAATCTCCATTCCATATCCATGACTCTGGGCAGACTTCCCTTTGATGATAATCATCCTGTGCTTCTCTTAGAATAGAAAGCCCACACATTCATGCAAAGCACTGTAAACAATCATATGTCAGTGAGCCGCATTAATGACCAATATAAACCCCTGAGCCCTGAGTTTAAACAAAGGCATTATATAGTTGGTAATCATGGAATAAACATGATCCTAGTTAATAAATTTTCTCAGTGCTGTATGCTCTTTTTTAATTCAAGTGAGATCAGTTAAGTAAAGGTTTTTTTTTAAGACTTCAAGTGGAAATTCAGTTAAAGTTGATAAAATAGACTGTGATCCTTACACTCAGTGTCACACCAAGCAGAAAGGAAAATAAAGACATGCCGGATACCTGCAGGGGCTTCATCCTATGTATGAGATACATAAATACTGAGATAACAAAAGAAGCATTATGTCTAAGTTCAAAAAAGTTGAAGCTTTATCTTTCCATCAGCCCAAAGGAAAAAAATATCCCCAAAGACAAGAGTTGTTGGGATCTGTTTACTGGAAAGGGGGAAGGGAAGCCATTACAATCCTTAGCTCTTTTAGATAAAAAAAAATTAGCAGTGAAAGTTGAACAAATCCAAAAAACACTTTGCAACCTAGAAGTCTTTCTCATTATCTGATCTCCTTTAATATTCAACAAAGTCCTGTGAATTTGGGGGTCACCTGGAATAAGCCAGTTTCCCAAGACTGAGACATCACGACCCGGGACACTGCGGGAGAGGGACAATGAATCTGAGATAAATGTCAGGTTTTTCTTTCTCCTTTCTTTCTCTCTCCTTTCCTTTGTCTGCTTTCTAATCCAGGGTTCTTTGTTCTTCCCCCCACTGTCATTGGAAATGAAAGTGTCCTTTGATAGACACACTGAAATAGCCACAGAGAGCTCCTGGTGCACTCCAAAGCAAACAGCAGTCAGGAAAAGGTTTTCCTCACACCGACACTGAATTTTCCACGGGCTCCATGGCGGCTCCTCCATGGCTGGGGGAAACATGGAAGCCACAAGTTGAACACTCTCCCCAAGATTACTCCATCAGCTCACAGGTGTACAGCAGCTTTGGGATGACAACACAGCCACATCAACAGGTAGAGGACGAGGCTTGTGAACGCTGTCGGCTCCGCCAAGCTTAATAATTGAATTAGACTTGGAAGAACTGGATCAAGAATACAACAGTTCTTTGTGGACAGCCCTAAAGAATGCTGGCTCCTCCTGGGGGTCATGTTCCCTGATACCCACAGTCTGTGTCATTTGTCATCCTGACTCTTAGACAGCTAGAACAGTCAGCTGGCTCCTGAAGGACGGAAGACACTGGGGCATATGATATACATATGGACACAGTACTCTGCCTGCCCCAGCAGTAGGCTCCTGCAGGAGCTAGGACTTAAGGTGGAGTACACATTTCCTAGGCCTCATACGAGTCACCCATTTCTGAAAGATGAAGGAATGACAGTTGTCACAGCACGTTTGGCAAGGGGATTTCCTTTCAGGTGACAAGGCCACTAATGGAAGTGGGGAAGCAAACGAAGGCCAATTTGCCTTGGTCCTGATGGATTATGTCCACACCCCTAACATGACATATCTGTGTGTGGTTCCTAGCCGCTGAAACACACTTTGTATATCCACCCCTCTCCTTTATATCCCACCAATAAGAAGCTTTCGGTATGCCATTCACCATGTGTCTGGGCTTGTCCATGATTCCAGTTTCTGCCTTTTGGTGTGTCTCAGCCCTGTTCCACCCGACACTGTCCCATCCATCCATCTTCATGTTCAATTGCTCATGTTATGCTGTGACGATTTCCTCCAGTGTCAGGAGGCTGCTCCCATCCCTTCACAGCTGGAAAACTCTGTATATATTATTGTTAAGCACAAATCACATGAAGTAATCTGTTTTTGTTACCCCAACTGGTCTTGGAAGTTGAACAGACAGAAAGCACACCTAATTCTTCTCCTTTCTCTTCAGGTGACTGCTACAGGGACTGACAAGGGGCAGACATTTAACAGACAATTTTGGAGTTGCTAAATCTCAGCTGTAAATCTGGATTCCAAGAAAAGAGGAACTGGAAGAAACCTAGAATGGTAGCTGAAGTATCTTAAAGCCATGACCGTATGTCCTTAGGACCCTGGTCATATAAATAGCCATTGGGATGTTTTTGCCTTCTTCTTTAGAAAGTGGGAACACTTTAGATACACATAAATAAAGTCATGATTAAAGAATAGAAAATTAGGAGATTAGAATATTGTTCAGTTACAGAGTATCCACATAGTATGTGTGAAGCCATAAGTTTATTTCCCAACCACTTGCTTCCCTAAGTCCCCTTATTTCTGTAACTAATTATGTCAATGGTGAATCAATGAAAACCTGAAATAAATTTGTACTATGTACTTATTCAATGCTGTGTAGTGATAAGTCAAAAAAGGAAAAGATGCTGGCAGCTAATGGGATAAGAGAAGGACCTTGATGTTCAATTGGCGCACTAAGTATTAAATTTGGACTTACTGTCAAAGGGCCATCTGTTCCCAGAATGATAAAGAATACAAAAGCAAAAGGGCAGAAATTACCAAATGAAATGGCAATCTCTTTAGCTTGCTTTAAGGATCCAGATGATGGTGTTTTTATTTACAGAAGGTCACATTCATTCAAAGGTTCATGTAGCTCAGGCTAGCATTCAGCACTTCTATGGAGATTCTCCTGGGGTAGATTTTTCTCTCCTCAGACCCACTTGACTTGACTTGGGGTGAGTCAGTGTTACACCAGTAACAATGGTAGTGATGGTGTGAGAACCATGGTCAACCATGCTATGGAAATGTACATTTACTTTTACCAAAGAGAACTGGCAGCTTTGTCCTGGCCAGAGATTTAGCCCATGGCCCATTAATATTTAAAACCAACCTGGAAGTAACTTGCTACCTTTAATCCAAAAAAATTTGATGGGTTCTTCTGTGTACTGTGATGGGGCAATAAAAACCCCAGCATGATCACCAGTCTCAAGCCAATCATGATGGTTGGTGGGAGAAGAAAGAAAAAGACGCACATAGATAAGTAGCAACTATTTTTGATCATAACTTCCTAAGGATTTATAACGAAAAGGCAACTGAAAGGCGACTTTATGACCAGGGAAGTTATTCTTAATCCTAGTCTACCAATGAGGGAATAAAGGCTCAGGGAAGTTACATAGCTTCAGCTCATATAGCCACACAATGAGAGAGCCAGGCTTAGACTCAAGCCCACCTAAACAGAACACATGAAAGAGCCAGATAGTAGAATGGAGCCAAAAATAAGTAGATTGTACCCTAAGCCTTTGTTTATTAGCTTCTTAAGAACAGGACAAAAGCCAGCATTTTGCCGAAAATGTTATAGAAATTTTCACATGGCTGGACAAACTTGAGCTGATCTAAAGGTGTGATTAAGGTTTAAGAAGGTAGGGAGGAAGAAGGGAGATGCAAGTAGGGAAAAACCTGTAGTTGCAGTGGGCTTCAGTGGCAAGGATTAGGGAAGGAATTTTTAGTATGGTATTTCAGGAAATTCTTAAAATTTTTAAATGGACATATGTAAAAGTAAATATTCAAAGTTTTATTTTAAATGAGAAAACTTAGATCCAGGGTGATTAACTGTGCATTTGAGGTGACACAGTTGTTAACTGTGAATGTATGGAGGAAATGAGCAGCCACTGAAGCTGTTGGCTTCTAAGAAAAGGCTGGTGTGGGGCATAGTTTGGTCAACCAGGCTGCTAATTGAGTTTTCAGGCTTTCTTCTTTCTATGACGGAACGGACATAAGGTATGGTCATGGGAAAGCTTACAGTGATCTCTTTCCCGGCAAGGGACGATTATCCTTCCCTCATCATCCTTCAGACCCCTGGGAAAAAACAGCTGGACCAGAGACAAGAATGACAGCACATGAAAGACTCTGGGATAATCCCCTAGCTTGACCCTAACTCTGAGACACCTGTCAGAAAAGGGGCAGCACCTATGTCTGTGCCAAGTGTCACATTCCTCAAGCCTGGACCTTCTCCAGAAATGATGTGGGATGCTGATATCTATACAATAGGAGGAAGTAGACTAGTGGTTCACAAGAGGATGCAGAGAGATAGCTTTCTGGTTTGCACTGTGTAGTTGACTATCGCTTATGTTGTTCTCTCGTCTACCCTGTTTTCAATGGCATCTCTCCCTTTTACAGAGTCCTAGGAAAGGACTCTGGATAGTGATTTATATATA
>LOJH01022373.1:0-19926 GCA_001685095.1 Ellobius talpinus
TTCCTTCCTTCTGCCCTCCCTCCGTTTCCCCACTGTATGAGTTATGATCTTATTATGTATCCCAGGTTGTCCTGGAACTCGTTACAAGTATCCTAGTCTTAATTCATGAGTCTCTTGCCTCAGCTTCAAGAGTCTTTGGCTACTCATAAAATCTAGAAAAACATTTTCTGTCATTCCATGATTGTATTTTCATTTTGTTATCATAGTCTATTAAATAAGTACACACACACATATATATACATACAAACACATACATACATAGACACGTGAACACACATACACATATATGCATTCGTGCACATGTATATGCTCATACATATACACATAAATACATTTATGCATAGACACGCATGCATGAGCACACACACACACACAAACAGATCTCACTTCAAATATTTGGTAAAATAGGAAATTGAAGGCATGAATTTATTGAGGGTTCCTGCTGAGGATCTTCAGCAAATTGTCAGCCACTTCCTGTACCTGTGTTCCTGCTCCCTTGCTATTACCTTCACCATGTATGTAAAGGTCTGTGATTGGGCACCAGCTGAGAAAACAGTAGAACATTTAGTAGCTCCTTTGTACATGAGACACAAGAGAGAAAGATCAAAGTTTGGGCTTGTTTATTCTTCCCAAGTTTGCGAAAAATATCATTTCTGCAGAAAGACGGCAGACATCAAAAACAGGAGTGGGAAGGAAACATAAAGCCTACGCAGGAAGCAGAGCTACAAAGCAAACGACAGCCCTGACTCTTCAGCCTCTCTAATCACCGTATTTTTAAATGTGCGAAATAAACCCCACTCTTTTCCTACATAAAGTGGGGCCCTCATATGAACCCTACCATGTCTAAGGCACAAGAATGGAGATTTTCACCCCAAACCATTTCCCCACCACCCGCAGCTACCTCTGGGCCCTCCTTTGCTCTCTTTGTGTGACTTCACCTTCCTGGCTGCCTACACAACCCTCTCTTACCAATGCTATCCGGGGCAGGAACAATACATAGTTTGTCCAGGGTTTGGAGGTAACACAGAGAGAGTTTTGGCCACTGTATCTAGAGCTCAGCTCCCCTCCCATGGTACAGAGAGAAATTCAGACAACACCCAGGGTTGTCTTGGAGCTTTGCTGGTCTCCCAGGCTGGCTTTTATTCATGTCCTGGCTTTCCCAGTCCGTCTACTCACTCTTTCCTCTCAGAATTCATGAGAAGCTAGGTATTTCCTTTGGCATCAGCCTGCTTTTTCCTTAAAAGAAACATTTATTCTTTTTTGAGAATTTTATATGAATATTATATTTGCATCATTCCAACCTCATACTTTCCTGCATCTAACTTTTCCCAAGTTCCTTTCTACTCCCTCTCAATTTCATGACCTCTTCTTCAATTCCTGTTTATAAATGTGTGTGTGTGTGTGTGTATATATATGTTTATGTACACACACACACACACACACACACACACACATATATATATATACACAACCTGCTGAGTCATTTAATATTGCTCACATATTTAGGGAAGATCTCTTTGGACTGGATAACCCACTGGAGGCTGATCCCTGGAGAAGACTAATTCTCTTTCTTTTAGCAGCCAGTCATTGCCTGAATCTCTTTATGTGGGGTGATTCTCGTGAGAGTTCCCTGTCTATATTGGGGTGTCAGCTGGTGCTGTCATCACACAGGTCTTCCTTAGGCAACCATGTTATTACAGTTTCATGGGTGGGACACACTCTGATATATAGAAGACACTAACTCATAGCAGAACTTCTGCCCCTGACTCTTACTACACTAGCATAATTCCTAACTACATTTGTGAACAACTGACCTTATGGTGCCCAATGGATACATCTGCAACACAATTCATACACCCAAGGCTCAGGGACTTGCAGAAGAGGGAATGGGAAGACTCTAAGATGCAGAGAGTCAACAAGTCTGCTTTTAGGCTCGATCTTCTAGTTCTGACAGGGAAGCTACACCCTCTAAATCTCACTGAGGAGAACACCATAGGTATATTAATGTAGAAGGGGAAAATACCATGTGGCCTCAAGCCTACAGAAGAAACTAAGGCACCTAAGGAATGCTGAGAGTGGGAGACATAGTCTTCCCTAGGGAGGGGTACACCAGATTTCTTATCTAGGACCAAATGGTCAGCCTGAAAAACATATATAGGTGTAACATTATACAGACCAAAAAGACTATGTTTAGGAATATATATATATATATATGCAAATATATTTCATACCTATGTATGTAAAGCAACAATTAATTAAGAAACAGAGACCATCAATATGAGAGACAGCAAGGGGTACATGGAAAATTTGGAGAAAGGAAAGGGAAGGAGGAAAACAATGTAATTATATTTTAATTTCAAAAAATGTAAACACATTAAAAAGATCTGGAAAATGTCACTGTCCTCCTTAGTGTCCTGAAGGGTTTCTAAAGCTACTTTTAGCACTGATACTGCTTTAGAAAAAAATCTTAAGCACCAATATAGAAAACAACCCCCTACACACACACACACACACACACACACACACACACACACACACCCTCACAGATGAAAAGAGAATTATATCTGCTGAGGGGCTTTTGAGAAACATAATGGGTGTTTGCTAAATGTTGTTAATATGCCCAATAAGGGAGCTGGAGAGGTGTATCCTTAGTTAATAGCACTTTTACTCTTCCACAGGACCATCGTTTGGTAATGCTCAGAGGAAAGAACGGGGAATTTGATATCATTTTCGAAAGCCAAAAGTGAGAACGTGAGACAAAGTCACAGGGTCTGAAGGGCTGTGGGTAAGGTGGAGTTCTGCAGGGAACCTCAGGTCACCTTTGAGTCTGAATACTTCCTATTTGTAATCACCCTTACACCATACAAAGAACACAAAGAATTAAGAAGAGCTTATCTTTTCAGTATTTTATAGAAATTTATTTTTAGAATAATTTAAATGATTGAGGGACCCATTATGGGGTTAGCGAGAAACCTGGCATTAGAGAAATTCCCAGGAATCCACAAGGATGACTCCAGCTAAGACCCTAAGCARTAGAGGAGAGGGTGTCCAAACTGGCCTTGCCCTGTAGTCAGATTGATGAATACCTTAAATATCACCACCATAGAACCTTCATCCAGCAAGCGATGGAAGCAGAGGCAGAGACCCGCAGCGGAGCACTGGGCAGAGCTCTCAAAGTCTAGTTGAAGAGTGGGAGGAGTGAGAATGTGAGCAAAGAGGTCAAGACCATGATAGGGACATTCACTGAAACAGTTTACTTGAGCTAATGGCAGTTCATCAACTCCAGCTGGACAGAGAAGGAACCAACAGAGGACCAAACTGGACCTTCTGAAAGTGGGTGATAGCTGTATGGCTGGGGCAAACTGTGGGGACACTGACAATGGCACCAGGATTTATCCCTACTGTTTGTACTGACTCTTTGGGAACTCATTCTCTTTAGATGGATACCTTGTTCAACCTAGATATAGTAGGGAGGGAATCGGACCTTCCCCAAAGCAATGTGCCTTCCCTCCTCTGTGGAGTGGATGGGGACTTGGGTAGGGGGGGAAGGTGGAGGGAATGAGAGGAGGGAAGGGAGTGGGAACTGGGATTGATTTGTAAAATGAAAAAAAAAAACAGAGAGTTTGTTTTCTTTTTTAAAAAATAAATCAAAAAAAGCAATTAGAGGGTGTTGCTAGTCACCATGTAGGTGCTGAAATCTAAACACAGGCCCTTTTCAAAAGTGAAAAGTGTTCTTAACTACTGAGACAACACTCCAGACCAATGTGTTGATTTTACAGAGTTTTTCTTAAGCATAATTATAGAATCTTTATATTTCCTCTCCTGCACCCTTAAAGAATCAATGAAATTTCATTTTGACTTCACAACTCAGTATTATCTTTATATATCCTAATTACCAATCTATCCCTGTAGCCACTGTGGTTGGGGGGAGTGTTTGTCTGTACAATAAAATGTCCAATAATTCAAAAAACCACTCATATTGTAGGTTTTCAAATCTAAGAATGTTGCATTCTGTCATACAAAGTTTTCACAAACCGTAGTCCCCTACAATTCTGTCAGTCAAGGCTACTGCTGAGCACTGGGGCACAGGACAAAAGCCACATCCACACAGAAGCCCACACCTAGGGCCAAAGGCCAACATTTGCACAGGTTCTGTGATGCTCACCTAAGCCCCATCTTGTGATCACAGTCCAGCAGAACTTCTCCTCCATTTTGAGTCTTGCCATACATGAAAGTCTACAGAGCTCCTCCCACAAACAAACACACAGACACACACATCAAGTTGGTGCTAGGGACTTCTGAGTTTCTTTTCAAAGAAAGCCCTCCAAGGCAAGCTGAGCATCTCCCCATTTAGGGCAGGATTACTCAGAACACAGCGGGAGGGGCTGCAGAGTTCCAGAGAGGATTTTTGTTGTTGTTGTTGGTATCAGATAAGAATAAAAACATACTAGAAAAAAATAAATTGTTTTCCCAGCTTCAAAGACTGGCAATCAGACAGCAGTGACTCCTTTCACAGATCCCTCAGAAAATCTCTTCAAGTCCTTTAGATTTTCAACTTCAGTTTTCCTGAGGCCAACGCTAGTTACTCATTAATTCTTATATTCTTGTCTGATTATCTTCAACACCACCAAAAGTGTTTTCTAGCTTCTTACAAAAATACGAATGACCTTTTAGAAAAAGGTGTTTTTCTGACCTTTCTTTTCTTTAGTGTCAAGTGTTGATGGAGCTGATAAGAGCTTCTTTCTCTCCCCCTTGCTAAGGTAGAAGAAGTACCAGCGGATGATGGGATAACGGAGCAGCCTGGGCAGCCCTTGTGGTTTTGTGGAGTTTCGCCTGTGTTTTTCTGCAGTGACCAGGGCTGTAGCCTTAGGAAGCTCCTTAAGATACAGGGAATTAATTATTTGTAATAGCCAGAACCTGGCAACAACCTAGATGCCCCTCATCCAAAGAATGGATAAAGAAAATGTGGTACATTTACACAAGGGAGTACTACTCAGTGGAAAAAACAATGACATCTTGAAATTTGCATCCAAATTGATAGAACTAGAAAAACCATCCTGAGTGAGGTAACTCAGACCCGGAAAGATGAGCATGGTAAGGACTCACTCATAGGTGGATACCAGCTGTAAAGCAAAGGATGAGGAGCCTATGGTCCACGACCCCAGAGAAGTAACAAGGAGAACCCTAAGAAAAACATATAGAGATCCCCTTGGGAAGGGGAAATAGGCAAGATCTCCTGAGAAAATTGGGAGCATGGAGGGGGGGGGAGAAGGGAGGTTGACAGGGAGGAGGGAAGAGGTGGAGGGGGAAGAGAACTTGAGGGAACAGAATAGTTGAGATGGGGGAAGGACAGAGACAGAGAGCAAAGAAAGAGATATCTTGATTGAGGGAGCCCTTAGGGGGCTAGTAAGAAACCTGGCACTAGAGAAATTCCCAGGAATCCACAAGGATGGCCCCAGCTCAGACCCTAAGTAATAGTGGCGAGGGTGCCCAAACTGGCCTTGTCCTGTGATCAGATTGATGACTGTCTTAAATGTCACCATAGAACCTTCATCCAGCAACTGATGGAAGCAGAGGCAGAGCCACAGCGGAGCACTGGGCTGAGCTCCCAAAGTCCAGCTGAAGAGTGGGAGGGGAGAGAATCTGAGCAAAAAGGTCAAGACCATGATGGGGACACCACTGAGACAGCTGACCTGAGCCAATGTGAGCTCACCAACTCTGGCCTGACAAGGAAGGAACCAGCATAGGACAAATTAGGCCCTCTGAAAGTGGGTGACAGTTGTATGGCTGGGGCAGACTATGGGGCCACAGGCAGTGAGATCAGGATTTATTCCTACTGCTTGTATTGTTTTTTTGGGAGCCATTTTCTTAGGAGGGACACCTTGCTCAGCCGAGATTTACTTGGCCCTGCCTCAAAGCAATGTGCTAGACTTTGTTGACTCCCCATGGGAAGCCTTACCTTCTCTGAGGAGTAGATGGGGGATTGGGTGGGGAGTAGATGGAGGGAATGGGAGAAGGTGAGGGAGTGGGAACTGGGATTGGTATGTAAAATGAGAAAAGATAGGTTTTTTTTTTTTAAAAAAAAAATAAAAAAATTTAAAAAAATACAGGGCATTAAAGGGGAGGCAAAACGAACGCTGTTCTGGGGGAGGATGCTCCTTAAGACACAGAATATTCATAGGGAGGGGAAACATTGCATCCTGCAGGGACACTCATTAAGCTCAGGCAGGAAATAACACAGTAAGTAAACAAGCCTTCAGGGAGTCCATCAAATTGGTCAGATTCACTAGGCCCCTCCCTTAACATATATAAGGCAGTGTTTCTCAACCTGCAAGTTGTGATCATATTGGGGGTTGAATGACCCTTTCATAGAGGTCACCTAAGACCATCAGAAAGCACAGATGTTTACATTACAGGTCATAATAGTAGCAAAATTACAGTTATGAAGTAGCCACAGAAACAATTTTATGGTTGGGGGTCACCACAACATGAAGAACCATGTTAAAGGATCTCAGCATCAGGAAGGTTGAGAACCATTGCTCTAAGGTCGCTGACAGACCCTCTCAGACAATTGGAAAGGTCGCTGACAGACCCTCTCAGACAATTGGAATTGCCTGAAAAAAAAAAAAAACAGAAAACAGGGCTGCCTNAAAAAAAAAAAAAACCAGAAAACAGGGCTGCCTAGGAAAAGCAGAGATCAGCCAAGCTTTCTGGAAGAAGCTCAGACCAACTAAGTCATGTGACAAGAACACTCCCCATCCTATTAAGCTTCCTGCAGGCTGTGCAGTGTGCTCCAGGTCTCCAGTTTCATGAGCTGTCACCCATGCTGGCTTCCTGGTGACACAGCTGTCTTTGAGTCATTTCTAATCCTGTAAATAATCACTCACCCATATCCCGGTAAAAAAAAAAAAAACCTCAATACAATTTACGGGTTCACCAAATTGGTCCCTGGTGGTATCTGGACTTCAGCCTGTCATTAGTTTCCTACCTGGGGTGAGTCGACAAGGTCATGTCTCCCCAGGAATAGTGAGTGTCACACAAAAGCTGGCAGAAGGATAGCCAACAATGCTGAAGCCTTGAGGCTCAAGATACTTAAGTCATGGGTCTGGTCAAGCTCAGCTTGTTGTACATCGGAGCAATCTACCTCAAACTGGCTTCAGCCAAACAGACATCCGAAACCAATCTCTGAGCCAGCCAGTACATGAGTCTCATATGGGTTTATCACATCTTCTCTTGCTTTCTTTGTCTTCCTATTCTTTCTACAGACAGGCTTGTACTGCTTTTTTACTGCATGGGGACCCAAATGGCTACTTCATGGTGCAGGGTCTTTATATACCTGCTCCAGGACCCCCTTAATACGAGACCAATACCTTACTTACAAAATCCCAGGACTAAGGGAGGAGAATTTGATCATCTTCATATAGAGTATTTGGCTGGGGAGGTCATTGTCATATGATAGAAAGGCAACTTCTAGCAGAATATTGAAGGCTGAAGATCTGGCCCTGCAGTAAACCATATCAAATCGAATATGTCCCTGCAAACTGCTATGCCCGTTGCAATAACTCCCTTTGTTGTGGCATCACTGTGGCTATGATGATGGGGGTGACTCAGACAACAAGATATGGTTATGTTTTCCTAGCAACAGTGTGAGGCATTCAGCCTAAACTACCATTTGAAATGCCGACATATATGTCAAATATCTTAGCTCAGGAGACAGAGTTAGGAACCAGATACATTTCAGGAGCATGATGGGACATAATTAAAAAAAAACAAGAAAGAAAAGACAGTCCAAAAAATTAAACTTAGTTGAAGTCAGGTTATATTTTTGGTTTTCATCTTGCAAAAATATTAATGAAGGAAGGAAATTCATAATCTGTTATGCCTTTCCAACATGCCCTTTGCCTCTTTCCCAATAGGTAGAAGATACCTAGGATTCTTCTCTCAAGACTCTTTACAATGCCTGCTGGGCCTCCCTGCTCCATTTCCTGTCCTATCTCCTTAGGTCCTACAGCCTTTCTCTACACAGAGTAACTTCCCTACTGGGTATACCCTGCCCTGTTTGTTTCTGCCAGCCGGATCCTGTTTCTCAAGCTTTGTTTTCGGTGTATCACAAACATCTTGCATTTTCTCCAGTCTTGTGGCTTGAGTCTGGAATTCCTGTGTTTGAACACCTGGTCCTAGCTGGTAGTACTGTTTTGGGAGGTTATGGATCCTTTGGGGCTTGGAGCCCAGCTAGCAGATGTAGGCCAGTAGGGACAGGCTTTTGAGGGTTACAGTCCAGTTCCATTTCAAATCTAGCTCTCTCTTTCCTGATCCACCTAGGGAAGCCACGCTGCAGGCTTCCACCACCATTAACCAAGTCGCTTAAGCCACCATGCTTTCCCCACTATGATGAACTGAAACAGAGCCAGAATGAGCCCTCCTCCCTTACACTGTCTAAGGCTAGCATTTGCCACAGTTAGGAGAAGAATAAAAAATACACCTAGTTAAGATTAAACTTTGGGATGCAGGGGTTGGGAAGAATGAAATTGTGAACAAGTGGCAGAAAAATCATCTTTAGCTGGTCAGGGATAGAAGAGAGCAGGAAACAAAACAATCAACCCTCTCAAACAGAGATGAGCAAGACCAATTCCTGCACCCATGTCCCCCCTGTTTGTAAAGAAGCCATTCAGCAGCAGAGATGGAAGGCCAGGTCTTCTTCACAGCACTGCGAGGGGCATCAGGGAAAGCCACACAAGTGTGTGAGCGGCATCAAGAGAAGTAAGGAAAACCAGGCAGTCGCTGCTAGATTTCTTCAGGGTAGGGAGTCAGAAGGCAGAAAAAGAAACCAGAGTATAGTCTTCACAGATCCACAGACTGGACTGTTCATTCCCAAACACTGAAGGACCAACACTCTCCCTAGGGAAAAACTACCTATGTGGGAAAGGCGGCAGTGGTAGTGACTCTTGTAGGGTGGGGGGAAAGTATTGTTTGCATCCATGAGGGACGAAGTCCATTCTGCAGTCTGTGTTTCCTTGGGCTTCCTAGGACTCAGCTACAGGATGCCAGGCTGCTTGTGGATGCTAGCACTTGTTATCCAGCCAAAGGATGTTAATTGTACTCAACTCCACATTCTTTCATTCCTCTCTGCGATGACCAGCTGACCAGCAAGATCATTTCTCAAATCCTGTCTTGTGACTGAAAGGTCCTTGAAGTCAGCATAAGATACCCCAAGGCCAAGTTCCCGGGGCCTACAGGAACCCTTCAGTGACCAAGGCTTTTTGAGCAGCAGTTGCCCATCACATGACTAAAGCATACACTGTTGTTTTTGATTTGCAGCTGAGAAAAAAGTAGCTGAAAGATTAATACAAGTTTCTTATCAGTGTTTCCCAACTGGCAAGTGCAGTAAACAGCACCAGATCATCCCCTGACTGACTATATGAACCATGCTGTGAATCACTGTATTCTACTACGGCCCTTTGCTGATTTCCATCAAATTAGACATTGCTTGGTTACTCCCACAAGACTTGTGCCACCAATGCCCTCACTTATCTTGCAAGCAGGACACCAATGCAGATGTAAGGGTTTGCAGCTGGGCTGCCTGGTATGGAATGCTCCTAAGATCCTTCCACGTGTGGCCACTGGGGGTTCTGGATAGAATATATTTCTAGGTACTAGGAGCTGATGCATAGGAATGGAGGTGGGCTAGAAGTGGGTGCTGAGCTGGTTCTCAGAAGGGGGGGAAGCAGGCTGAGGCACTAGAACCTGCTTAGTGTCCTGGGAATGGGGGCCGAGAGGTGGGGAGAGGTCACAGCAGGTGGCTGTAGAGCTGGGGATGAGACTGGGAGACTGGATTTGAAGGAGAAAGAGAGTCCTGGCCTCCTTGCTTCTCTGGCTTGCAGCTTCCCAGGGAGGGCTTGCTGGACTTGGAGGCTGGGATGATGGGATGAGTGTGGAGGAATGTTGGAGAACGTCTGCCTGGTTCACTGGAGGTGGGGACAGCGAGGATGTGGAGGCTGCAGTGGGTGTTCTGCGCAAACCTGGGGCTGAGACTGGGGTTGGCTTTGGAGGAGAGGAAGGTGAGGGATCTTCACTTAGCCAACCTGCTTCATTAACAGAAATGGCCAGCAGGTTCCCAGGGAAGGCCAGCAGGAGCTGGGGCCTGAGACAAAGGAATGGATAGGGAGGAACTTGGTCCCCTTCTCAAAATTTTATCACCCATTTTCAAACCTATGTCTTCTGGACCTCTTAGTGGTGTGTTAAAAATTTAATGCACTCCACACCCCATCACAGTGTTATTTTCCATCTCAGAAACACAGAAGTGACAAGAGAGCCAAGAGGTCTACGTTTGTTTCCCAAGAAACTAAGGTAGAATTTGGAAGACCTTGAAGTAACTTGCCAAGGAAGCCCAGCCCTATCCTCTTTGAAGGAGATCCACCCAGTTTGTAGACCTGCTGCCCCTCCTGCTGTCTGTAGAGAGCCATTTCCTGAGCTGAGCTGTGGAACATTCTGGAAGAATGAGTGGAGTTGGATGAGTGGAGAAAGAGGGATAGAGCGACCCACGTGCTAAGTCAGACTTTCAAAAAGCCATTCTTCATCCATATGTTCACTTATGAAGTCTTTGGATTCTCAGATTTTCACATCAGTCACTTGGCAGCTTGTGCTTCAGGGTTGGAATAGAGGCTTTGTTTAGCCTTCTGGCCTATAAATAAAGTCAAAGCTCCATTCCCTGCCGATGCCTTGACTGGGACATCATCCAGGTACCAGGGTGGAAATGTTATTAGATACTCCATAAATATTTGCTGAGTCTTAAATAAATTCATTTCCTGTAACCTACTCAGAGATGGTGAATTAACAGAGGGAAGTGAAAAAAATGCTTTCCTAGGAATTTGAATTGCTTATGTTATAGACATAGACACACCAATCAGCATGAGCTCAGAACTGAATGAAAAACCCCATCCATTAACCTAAATAAAATTTAACAAGTTGCATAACTCTTATTGCTGTTCTTGTGCTAGATATTTAGAGATGTAAAAATAATTTATAAAATTATAAGTTAGGCCTCCTAAGTGACAGGCAGAAGACACAAAATTCATCCTTGATGAGTGCATCTGAAGCTCACCGAGTGGATCTCGGGGAGACAGCTCAGATGGCAAAGTACCTTCTGCACAAAACATGGGGCTGTGAGTTCAAATCCTTGGCATCCACCTGAACCAGGCACGGTGGCTTGTTCCTGCCAGCCCAGTGCTGGGGGGATGGAGACAGAGGTGTTCCCAAGTGCTCTGGTGAGCTCATCTTGCCAAATAGGTGAGCTCCAGATTCAGTAGGAGACCCAATCTCATAAACGAGATGGGAAATAACAGTGAGACAAAGCCGACATTGAACTCTGGCTCCACGTGCGTGTGCACACGAGCTCAGAGAGCAAGGTTGGATATGGGAATTGAAAATGGTTTATGAAAGTCAGAGAAAATCACATGGAAAATCAGAGAGAAAAAACCTTATTTGATTCATTCATTCATTTTATTAAAGAAATATTTCTGGGTGAGGCTGGGGAGGTAGCTTAGTGGGTAGAAGTGCTTGCTCTGGCACTCAACACCAGCACCACATGAAGCTGGGTATGGTAGTGCATGCCTGTAACCTTAACATTGTGGAGCTAGAGGTAGGAAGATCAATAAATTAAAGTACAGCCTCTGCAACATAGCAAGTTTGAGATCAGCCTATGATATCTATATCATCTGTATCTATACATTCATATCTATCTATATCTATATACTTATCGATATATATTTTTCTGAGAAGTTCCCCAGCTAAGCATAGTATATATATATACTTGTATGCACAGGACATTCGGTCTTTTCTCGAGGGATCTCGTCATTGGTGAGAGCATTATGGTACTGGTTGATACTGCAATGTATAAAGTGCAGTGAGGAATGGCAAGTCCAGGAAGCTCAACTGAGTCAGATAGACCCAGGGGAGTCCCCTCCAACAGTGGCTCTGAAATGACATCTTGGAGAATGAAGTGGACCAAGACAATGAAAGCCAGTTACAAGTGTGAGGAATGACACATCAGGGCACACACTTCAGGAAATTAAAAGTTCATTTGTTGAGCATATTTCCAGCGAGGAAGAATTCAGACCTGGGGACACGAGGGCGGGTAGAGGACATCCCAGGGTGCCAGAGACTTTGCTGGGTGGGGAGTGCCTACCATCCACAAAGCTAGAGGCAAGATGTTCCATTAGGATACCTAGTGGGAGTGAAAGCACGAGGTACTATTTGGTTTGACAGTAGGAAAGCCACGAGACAGACCAAGAGATCTATGGGTATTCTGAGAGCTGGCAAGAGCACAGGACAGGGACTTTTCACTTTTGTGGGCACAGTAATAAACAGATTGTTACTGAAAGTGGCAGTGACCAATGCCACATGTCAAGGGCTATGGAAGGGCTGAGGTTTTCCTTGCAATCTAAAAAGCTGGCCTTCTACAGTGAAATGTGTGCTTGCAGAAGACAGGATGCATGATTTTGCATTTTATACGTCTAGAGATTGGGAGGCCATGTCAGGGATCAAAGGGTTTCCAAGTCATGACAGTAGCAGTGTCAGCTTGCTCACCCTGAGCTCACAGGTGGATCAGAACGAGAGCCCTCCCAAATACAGTGGGTTACCCTGGGAAAGGAACAGGAGGTCAGGAGGCAGGTGGGGTCCTTTGCCTTAGAGCAGTGTCTGTTTGCTACAACTACCTTGAGGAATAGCCAGGTAAAGAGAAACTGAAGTGTGGACATATGTGTAGAGTGAGAACATGGTATTATTTCTCTCAACACTGAGCCTCGTTAGTTGCTGTCATGATACTACGGATTTGACAACTGTAGCAATATTTTGCTTGTCACAGTTCTGGAAATTAGACAGTCCAAGACCAAGGTATGATTGGTTCTAACACACTGGTTTCCAGGTGTCCTGTGTGCTCTTGTACACTGTAAAGGTTTGTTACTTGTTTTAGTTTAATAAACCACTGATTGACCAGTAGCTAGACAGGAAGTTTAGGTGAGGTGACCAGACTAGAATTCTGGAAAGAGGGAAGGCATAGAGTCAATCGCCAGCAAGATGCAGAGGAAGCAAGATGAGAATGCTGCACAGAGAAAAGGTACCAAGCCATGTGGCTAAATATAGACAAGAATTATGGGTTAATTTAAGTTGTAAGTGCTAGTTATTAATAAGCCTGAGATAATAGGCTAAACAGTTTATAATTAATGTTACTGTGTATTACTTTGGGACTGAATCACTGTGGGACCAGGTAGACAGCAAGGGCCAGTTAGAAGGCCTCAAAGGGAATCAGATGACAGTTGCCAAATGCCTCTCTGTGCCAATACCATACATCCTACAGACTCTTATTGGATTCTTAAAACTTTCCTTGGGTGAATTGTTAGCTTCATTTTAGTGTGAAGATGTCATTTAAGGTCAGAAAACTTCAGTCACATAACCAATATAAAGTGAAAAGAACCAAATTTTCATCCCCTGTCTTAGTAATTCTAAAGACTGTTCTCTTTTCACCATCAACTGGCTTTAAATACTATCCCTCTGGAACCAGATATAAAGTACTGGGATAGCAGTGATCTTAGCAGCTGGATGGAGGTGGATGCTGGATGGAGGTGGATGGTGATGGCTGCTGGATGGAGGTGGATGAGGATGGATGCTGGATGGAGGAGGAGGAGGAGGATGGATGCTGGATGGAGGAGGATGAGGATGGATGCTGGATGGAGGAGGATGAGGATGGATGCTGGGTGGAGAAGGATGAAGATGGATGCTGGATGGAGGAGGATGAAGATGGATGCTGGATGGAGGTGGATGCTGGATGGAGGTGGATGAGGATGGATGCTGGGTGGAGGTGGATGAAGAGCTTAAAAGAACTAAGCTGCCAAGGTGGGGCAGCTGTAATGATCATCTCACCATGGAGATATCAATCTAGAGGTTTTATTTGTCAATTGATTCTACTTCTAGACAAGCAAGAGCCCCCTAGTACTGAGCTGTGTGACTACAGTGTGGCTCCATCTCATCAATGAAGGAGCAGCGTGGTTCCACCGAGGACTCCTCCATATCTGAAAGTCCCTTATTCTCAAACAGCAAAAGGGCTGGCATTTCCCATCCCCTTTCTTTCCTCTCTGTGTAAATCCTGGACTGGTGACCAGTGATCTGAGTTCCTTAGCCCAGCCACGGTGACAAAAAGCCTGACTTTCTCAGCCCTGAAAAGAGCTGACAGGCTGTTCCCTGGGCTCCCCTCGGCAGGAGCATTGACAAGAGCTGGGAGAGGGAGACTTTGGCTAGAAACCTTCTAGGGTTGCTTCACAAAGGCCCTCTTTTCTTTCCCAGGCATGGTAACAAATGCTGCTGCTCTCTCTGGCTGTGAGGGCCAAAGGGAGGGGGCAAGATTCCCATGCCTGAACTCTGAAAAGAATGGCAAGCAAAGAAAATAATGTGCACGGGCTTTTGGCTACGCTTCTTGACTTGCAGCCAGGTAGCCAAGGGGTCCGAAATTACATCATTATTGTCCATCTGAGTAATTTCTCTGCTTGGTCTTCTTGGAAGAATAGTTACCGCAGCAACAGATTGTTATCAGTTCCTCAACAATTTGTGCCGAGGAGCAATTTCCTTTATGCTGAAAACCAATGGCTTAAGAGCTGGGTCTGGCTGCCCTCACCCTCCCAGGTCTGTGAGTGGATTGCTCCATATTTAGGAATGGAATTGGATTTGGCAGCCAGCTTTATTAAGAATGAAGGGTCAGGCCAGTGGTGTTGGGATTACCAATGTCACCTATTCCCACAGTGGACCAGTCTGAGCTTCTGGAATGACTGTCTTTGCTACTGATAGCTGCCCAGACTCAGCCAGAAGGAGAAGCTGGTGGGAGACACGTCCTGCTGAAGCAGCTAGTGCTTGTTCCTACTGTGCTCATTCCTTCTCTTGTTTCCATTCCTGGATGACAGCCCTTGTCTCCTGGGCTTCAGGTAAACTTGACAAAGATAGAGGGTCCAAGAGGCATGTAGAAATCCAAGGAGATTGACATCAAAGTACAGATTCCTCTGTACTCATGATGGGGTGACCAGATGACAAGCTGGGAGCTGCCTCTCAACACAGCGCCAAGAGTATATAACTACAGATTGCTAACTGGGGAAAATGAAAATTCAAAACCTGATGTTCTGGCTGGGGAGATGGCTCAGGGTGTAAAGTACTTGCTGTGTAAGCAAGAGACCCTGAATTGGGCTCCCTGGCACACATATAAAAATGGGGCATGGCCGTGTGTGTCTGAAACAATGGGCAAGGCAGTGGGAGAGGGAAGGACAGAGAGGAGCAGATCCTAAGAGTTTGTCGGCCAGCCAGTTTAACCCAAGCAGAGAGCTCCAGCTTCAGTGAGAGACCCTGTCTCGAAAAGTAAGGTGGAGAAGTCATTGAGGAAGACATCTCTCTGTGTTAACTTCTGGTCCTATACACACCCACATGGGTGACTGAATACATTCTCTCTCTCTCTCTCTCTCTCTCTCTCTCTCTCTCTCGTGTGCATGTACACACACACACACACACACAGTCCAGCTGCTCCTTATTTTGACACCACTACCAAGTGGAGAAAGTATTCAGTGCAGTCATCATAAGTTGGAGGCATCCATGGTCAGCAGGAAGAGTCCCCTAGTTCTAATGCAGAGCAGCAGACAGTGGGAGGAGAGATAACCTGAAAACCTGAAGGTATGAAGTTCATAAAGATTTAGGTGTCTTGCCCAAAGCCACACAGCCAGTAAGCATGAGGCTGGGATTTGAGCCCCCATGTGTGTGTCACCACCCTCAGGTGGGGGTTAGGAGTGACCTGAGGGAGATCTAGTTTGAATTCAACATGTGCCCAAGACCTAAGGGCAAATCTGTACCTACAGCAACCATTTCTGTGCCTCTGATCACACAGAGACTGCAAATGGTTCTGAAGGAATGAGGGTGGCATTTGGGGGTCTCAGGCCCTGTCACTGAAGGACACAGATGCTTTGTCTTTTGAGTCTGGGCTTCAGAAGGGAAACACTAGAAAATGCTGGGCCACTACCTTTCCTGATGAGGCCTAAATGCTTCTTGCAAATAACAGGCAGGCCTCCTAGAGTGGCTTCCTCGTTATCTATCAAGTTACGTGCAGTACTTGTGGTCCAATAAGAGAGACAAGGGTCAGAATTATTGGAGGAGAATGCTCTGACAAACACCCAAGGGAGCAATTTAAAAGGATGAACAATTTAATGGCTTTTTATTTTGTTATTAGTATTTTTGGAAATTTCATACATGAGTGCTGTATTGATACGCTCTCCACCTTCCTTTCCCCAAACTCTTCCAATGCCCATGTCCCCCCAATTCCTTCTTAAATTTTTTGAGCAGTTCATTTTTAATTATTATTTAGTTACATCTACCATCTATCTGTCTGTCTGTCGGTCTGTCTGTCTATGTGCCATGCTGAATTTATTTAGCATTGTTCTCATGTATATTTGTTTAGGTATGACCATTCGAGATTGGATAACTGTGCTGATCAGTTTTATGTCAACTTGATATAAGTTAGAGTCATCAGAGAGAAGGGAGCCTTAGCGGAGAAGACTCCTCCATAAGATAAGGCTGTAGGCAAGCTTGTGGGGCATTTTCTTAGTAACTATGTTTGTATCGAGGGAATAATCTACTTACTAGGTGCATTGGTTAGTTTCCTTGTCAGCCTGACACAAGCTAGGGTCATTTGGGGAGAGGGCACACCTTAGCTGAAAGTATGTCTCCATCAGATTGTGCTAAGCCAGTCTGTGGAGCACTTCATTTTTGGCCTGTGAATGGTGCCTCTCCTGGGCAGGTAGTCCAGGTAGTTATAAAAAAGTAGCTGAATGTAAGCCTGGGGTAGCACTCCTCTGAGGTTCTTCAGTTTCTGCCTCCTGGCTCCTGCTCTGACTTACCTCAGTAGGGAGCTGTGACATCGATGTGTAAGCCAAATAAACCTTTTCCTCCTCTATTTGCTTTTGGTCAGTAATAGAAAGCAAATGAAGGCACAGAGATACATTTGTGACTCCTCCACCCACTTTGATTAAAAGTGAGGGCAGAAGGCAATGCAGAAGAGGCCCAGCAGCCCCACCCCCCATAGGGCCAGGACAGGTGTACAGAGGGCCAGGAGGAGGAGAGGGAAGCCATATGTGGAAAGAACCTAGACAAAATGGCTTAAAGTAATCTGCCCCCAGAAAACTCATAAGTTACAGGAGCCTCATGCCTTCCACAACAGCTCAGAAATTTTGTAGACAGTCATCTTGATGAGCTGGGCCTGACTGCAGAATGTGCAGAAAGAGATGACCCCTTGTCTGTATCCGTGGGTTGAGAAGCATGCTCAGCATGGATGGAATTAAGACTCTGAAGCCCAATGGGGCCTTGAGGATGGGAGGCACAGAAGAGCCTGGACACAGTAACCATCCCACAGGATCATGTGATAGGTTGTAAATGTCTACAGTGGACAGGGAGAAATTCTGTAGACCTGAGAGCTATGTGGTGCTGGTGTTGGGGCCTTTTTGATTATTTATTTTTGATAGGTTATAATTGAACATTTAACAACATATCTCTGTCTATAAGAGGCCAAGTTCCTATTAAAATATCAGTTTATATCCCCCTATGCAAGCAACTTGTATTTTGCTGAAGTTCACATGTTCTGTTAAAAAAATTTACTATGATTGTGTGTCAGGGTGTGCATGTGTGTAGAGGTCAGAGGACAATTCTCTGTAATCAGTAATTTATTTCCTTCTTTATATGGGTCCATGTGAAGATCAAACTCAGATGTTCATGGAAAGGGCCAGCCTAGGCTACAGGTTTTGAAGGAAAAATTTGTGAACTGTTTATATTTTGGCAACTCTTTTTTTATTTTAAGAAGAGGACGATAAAAATATCTCAGGTGATTGCCTGATGTGGCTGGAGATGAGGCACCAAGAGATGAGCATCTTCAAAATGACCTTGGACAAATGGTGCCCTGATACAGCCAGAAAGATATGGCAGGTGTTTCTTGGTATTGATCATCTTCATGGCCTCATCTGAGAAAGGACAAAATGAGTGAGAAGTCGAGATCTGCGTGGAAGCACAATGTCACTGAGGTGGTCAGAGCACAAAGGACTCTACAGAGCTAAACTGTCCGCCTCTCAATTCTTTGCTGCCTCAGAGAGCCAAATTTTCAAAGCTCTTTTGTTTAAGCCTTTGATGGAGGTGTCACTTGGAGACTGATCTATTTCCCAGCTTCTTAATGCTTTATTTGGAAATAATTGCATACCTGCAGGGATGCGGCAAAAATAGCACAGAGAGCTTAGTACACTTTCCACCCAGCTTCACAATGGTAACCGCTAGGACAGCAGTACTACAGTTAAAAAAATACCAGCAAATTAACATGAAACAAAAATGTATCTTAATCTTGACTGTTTTCCTCCCAGTCATCTTGTTCATTTAATGCCTTAATTGCATTTGATTGTGGCGTGTTCTCTATCAGGTATAGCTGTCCTTAATCTTTAGCTTGCAGGTCTTGATGCTTATAAAAAGCATTGCTAAATTATTCTAAATTATTCTAAGTGTCTCTTCATTGAAGTCTGCCTGAAGTCTTCTATCGCTTAGATGGCTACTTGTTTCTGTCTAAAACATTCATCCAGGGCAGCAAATCATGGCTATGGGCTACCACTTTATCTTGGCTCTGAGGGGTCAGTTGGGCTTCTCCATTTTAAACTTGGTATTTTCCCCATTATATCTGATAAAGATCCTGGTACGGTGAGTAACTGCAAGGCCACTGCAACTGCTAACTTACTGGTTTGAGGTTCATAAGTGGATGTTCCCATGTTTACTGTTAATATCATGTTTGCTTCACAGAGATTTACGCTTTCCTCATTCTTTATTAACCAGAATGCCAGTTCTTTACTTCATTCATTTACTTGTATCTCATGGGAGTGAATCAGGGAAAAGGTGAACAAGAGGAAGAGAAGATCAGCTAATAATTCTTTCAAGAATAATTCTTTCAAGAAGTAATGTTGTGAACAGGTGCCAAACACTTGGGGTATGGTTAGATGGAGACTCAAGAGTCAGGAAGCTGGCCTGAGCACCATAAACACTAGTTCACCTCATGTGCTTGGTGACAGCCCCATGGAAAGGGATGCATGCAAAGGGAAGTCTTGAGAAAGTGAGCGGCTACAGGCTACGGAACGCACAGAGAACACAGACAGCAAGAGGAAGCTGGGAGGAAGTGTGGATTTGGATGTAGGAAGATGGGATTGTCTTGAAGATAACAAAATGAAGGCCCTAGTTGATGACTTCCTTCTCTTTTGGGAGACAGAAGATGAAGCTGTCAACTGAGGTGAGGAGGAGCAGGACTTGACAGGCCCCAGGAGATGGCAGGGGAGTTGTTGCTAGGAACCAGGGATGAAGTGAGGAGCTAGGGTGAGTTTAACGCCACCCGGACTGTTAGAAGAGCTGTTGAGAGGAGAACCTGTGTGGAGCAATACCAGAGCCAGTGCAGACAGAGGGGAGGCGCAGGAAGGTTGGTTACAGGAGGACCTCGCAATGCAGGTGAGGCTAGCCCACATGAGGAAGACGGGGGGTCACCGCTGGAGAAGAGCATTTTTTCAGCCAGTGGAGCAGCAGCTGCAAGGGGGTGATGGAGAAAGGGGCACTTGGAGAAAGGTTGGCTCTGCCAGCTAGATGGAGGACAGATGGGGTGGAGCTCTCTACAGAGGGAGCAGAACCACTCTGCAGAGATCAGGGGAGGCAGAAGATGAAAAGAAGTGCACAGTATTCAGTGAAATGATAGATATTTGGATGTCACTAAAAAGAGCTCCTTCTATGATTGAGCATCCTTTGGGTATATACCCAACAGCAGTATTGCTGGGTATTAGGAATGTTGTTTCCTAATTTTCTGAGAAATCGCCATACTGATATCCAAAGGGGCTGTAC
>LOJH01022374.1:0-14449 GCA_001685095.1 Ellobius talpinus
GGGAAGGAAAATGGGAGGAGGGGAGGAGGTGGAAATTTTTAATAAATAAAAAAAGAAAAGAAAATATCCTTTTAGTGTTTGAAACTATTGATCCAGCAAAGAAGTTGCCTAAATTAGGACAGCATAAACTTTGAAATATGTCTTCATTGTCTCATTTGCTCATTAACTTAAAGTATAAACCAGCATTCATGTTGTTATACTTATTTTTCACACTCATTAATATGTTGTAAGTTGGCTACAACACGGGGCTTGATAGAAATCAATGACAACATTTTGAGTGAAATGATCACATGTATACAATATTGCATTCCTAAAATGTAATTGTAGGATTGCCAACTGTAAACAATATGCTACACCTTGCTCATATCACGAATGTATAAAACACTCAAGTGTATTGTGCATGTTGTGTGTTCTAGACAGCCAACAGCTACACAGTTCACCACACACTTCCCTCTGGGCTTCACTGGCCAGAACTCAATTATGCGGTTTCACCTACATATAAGAACTGAAGAATAAATAGTTCGGTTGTCTGTCCAAAGAAGGAGACAGCCTGGCACCTGTAGACTCCATTTCTCTTGAGTCCACCATTCTGATCATGAACTGTCAGATTCTTTCTTCTCCTTCCCACTCTCCATGAGAGACAGCCCAAAGTCCCCTGCAGTCACTTCTCTCTAGCTCCAGTCTGGGATCTATAGGTAGCGGAAGATTTCTCTATCCCATCAGATGTGACGTCTGTGATGTAGCAACTAATGAAATAAAATCGGCCCTCTCTCCAATCTGAGTATTGTACCAAAGTAAAATGACTTTAACAATTACAATTACAAATTCCCCAGATCATAAAGAATAAAAGGGGGTAGAACTATGGTCACTCTTTCATCAATATTTTCCTTTTTGTTATATATAATCAATGCACAAAATGATGTTTCATTCACTCCTCATACAATACTATGCCCCATTATCATCTTTTGTTTATCCTCCAACCACTCATAGGCCCCCTTCCTAGTCCCAAATAATACACCCTCTATTTTATTATCTTATTTTAATCTGTTTTTTGATTATGTTTCCCTTCCCAAATTACTCCTAGGTCATCTCCTCCACCCAACCTACCAATATTATGTTGTTTCTCTCTCTCTTTCAAAAAAAAACCCACAAGAAACAAAACAAAGAAGGGACACAAAATTAAAAATAAAAAAGCAAACCCAAACAATTAGTAAGAAAAAAATCTCAAAACAAAGGAAAATGGGGAAAAAAGCCACAAAAATAACTTTGAGTTTGTTCCATGTGGCCAATTTCTCCTGGGCAGGGGTCTGCCCTGAATGTGGTTGGTGTACCCAATGAGTCTCCATTGGAAAAAACTGATTTCTCCTTTCCCAGCAGGTATAAGCTGTAGATACTGCCTTGGTGCTGGGTGGGACCTTGTGTCCACTTTCTCCTCTTAGAGCTGGGACCCCATTGGGCTTACCTGTGCAGGCCATGTGCATGCCGCCACAGTCTCTGTAAGTTCTTATGTGTATCCATTCTGTGGTGTCTGGAAGACACTGTTTCCTGGGAGTCACCCAGAAGCTTTGACTCTTACAACCTTTCTGCCTCTTCTGCACAGATCCCCGAGCCTTGAGGGATGGGCCTTGATGAAGGCACCCCATCTAGGACTAAGTGCTCCAAATTCTCTACTGTCTGCACATTGTCCAGTTTGGGTCTCTGTGTTAGTTCCCATCTACTGAAGAAGAGGCTTCCCTGATATGAGCTGAGTGAGGCACTGGTCTGTGGGTACAGCAGTATGTCATTAGGAGTCATTTTATTGATTTGCTATGTCCTTTAGCAGAGCAATAATAATAGGTTTTCCTCTAGGCCCATGACCTTTCTAGTCTCAGGTTCTTGGATCCTTCAGAACTGTCAGGTATGGTTCCATCTCATAAATTGGGCCTTACTTCCAATCACAAATTGGTCAGTTACGCCTGTAATATTTTTGACACTATTCACCAGTATAACTTGCCTTGAGGAGGACACTGTTGGGGGCTGCAGTGTTTGTAGCTAGGGTATATTGATAATCACATTCCTCCTATGATAGCAGTCAGAGTACCTGCCAGCCATGAACACTAGTCACTCGGGGTAAAGCTTCCAGTCAGGTACTAGCTAAACTTCTTGGTCATATATATCAAGAAATTTATCCACTTTGTTTGAATTTTTCATTTTGGTGGAGTATAGATTTTTAAAGTATGCCCTTATGAATCTCTGAATTTTCTCCATGCCTTTTTGTGATATCCCACATTTCACCTATAATTTTATTAATTTGAATCTTCTTTCTCTGTCTTTTAATTAATTTGGCAAAGAGATTGTCAATCTTGATTTTCTCAAAGGACCAACTCTTCATTTCATTCTTTGCATTGATTTTGTTTGTTTATATTTCATTGATTTCACACCTGAACTTGATTATTTATTATCATCAACCCTTTGGAGTATTATTTCTACTTGTTGATCTAGAACTTTCTGCTGTGCTGCTGAATCACTAGCATGGGATGGATCCAATGTTTTGTGCTTTGTTTTGTTTTTAATGTAGACACTTAGTGCTGTGAACTCACTTCTTAGACCTACCTTCGTTGTGTCTCACAGGTTTGGGTATGCTGTGTTTTCATTTAGTTCTGTTCTATTTCCTTCTTGATTTCTGTCTTGATCCACTTTTCATTCAGTGGTGAGTTGCTCGGTTTCCATGAGTTTATATTCTCCCTGCTATTTCTGTTGTTTATATCCAGCTTTAATTAATGGTAGCCATGTGGGATGCAGAGTGTTCTTTCCATTTTCTTACATTTCTTGAGACTTGCTATGTGTCCTATTATTTAGGCTACTGAGAAGAAAGTGTATTCTTTTGTGTTGGGCCGCATGTTCTGTTGTAGATGTGTGCTAGGTCCGTTTGATATATGAGGTTATTTAACTCTGGTGTTTCTCTGCTTTTTTTTTGTCTGGATGACCTGTCTATTAGAGAGAATGAAGGGCTGGAGAGATGGCTCAGATGTCTAGAGCACTGGTTGTTCCTCTAGAGGTCCTGAGTTCAATTCCCAGCAACTACATGGTGGCTCACAACCATCTATAATGAGACCTGGTGCCCTCTCTTAGTGTGCAGGCAGAACACTGTATACATAATAAATAAATAAGTAAATCGAGAGAGAGAGAGAAACAGAGAGAGAGAGAGAGAGAGAGAGAGAGACAGAGAAAGAGGAATGTTGAAGGTCCAGATGTGATTTTAGATGCAGTCATGTTTCTTTTATGAACTTGGGTACCCTTGTGTTTGGCACAAAAGTGTTTAAAATTGTAATATCCTTAGTAGGTTTTTTTCTTTCTTCAATGAGTATTAAGTGTCCTTCCCTATCTCTTCTGATTAACTTTGGTTTATAAGTCTATTTTTCCAGGTATTAAAATGGCTGCATCTGCTTGTTCCTGGGTCTGTTTTCTTGGAATACCTTTTCTCATCCTGTTACCCTAAGGCGATGTCTCATCTTGATGGAGAGGTGTGTTTCTTGGGTGCAGTAAAAAGATGGATACTGTTTTCTAATCCAATCTGTTAGTCTGTGTCTTTTTGTTTGGGAATCAAGACCATTCATATCGAGAGTTATAATGAGAATTGTTTGTTGATTACTGTTATTTGGTTGTTATAATGTGAGGCTTTTCCCACCTCTTTTGACTTGCTCTTCTAGAATTATTTGTTCCTTGTGTTTTCTTGGGTGTAGTTAACCTCTTTAGACTGAAGTTTTCCTTCTAGTGTCTTCTGTAGTACTAGATTTGCAAATAGGAATTACTTAAATTTGGCTGTGTTATGGAATGTTTTTCCCCTGTCGATTGTTATTGATAGTCTTATTAAGTATGGTAGTCTGGACTAGCATCTTTAGTCTTTCAGAATTTGTAGAGAATTCATTCAGGCCCTTCTGGCGTTTAGAAATCAAGTGTTATTTTTTATATGCCTGTTTGTTTTCTAATGAGAAAGAAAAAGAAAGTCAATTTGAGTGAATGAGGAAGTGAGGAAGACCTGGGAGAAAGGAGGGAAAAAACAGAGCCAAAATATATTGTATGAAAACATCTAAGAAAGAAAGAAAGAGAAGGAAATAAATGAATATTTTTATGCCTTTGACCTGGTTTTCTTCTCTTTCTGCTATCCCTATTATTTGTAGATTTGGTCATTGCATATTGTCGCAATTTTCTAGAATGTTTTGTGCCTGGATTTTTTAGATTTAACATTTTCTTTGACTGAAATGTCCATTTCTTCTAACTTTTCTTCAACACCTGAGAGTCTCTCTTCCATGTCTTGTAATCTGTTGGTGAGGCTTACCTTTGAATTTAGTTTCATTTCACTCTGAGTGCCCTTTAGTGATTCTATTCAACTTCTGTATCTTGAGCAGTTTTCATTATTTCGTGCATTTCATTGTTTGATGGTAAAAGCCACACATGTTTTTAGGAGATTTATTAATATCCCCTTTAAGGTCCTTGAATATAACCATAATTTATATTTTGAAGTCATTGTTTTGTGCTTCAGCTAAATTGCATTTCTCAGGGTCTGTTGCAGTAGGGTTGCTGGTTTCTGGAGGAGGCACATTGTCTTGACTATTCATGTTTGTGGTTTTGTGTCGGGTTCTAGGCATCTGGAGTTATAATGTTTGAGGTGTATCTTGGTGTTCTAGTCTCATTTTTATTGGGTTATTTTTCATTCTTTGGTTACTGTTGCCCAGTTTGAATCCTAAGCAAGTATGATGGCTGTAGGGTCCCTGGTGGAACACCCAACCTTTAGATATTTTTTTAAATCTACATTTTGCCTGTGAGAAAAAATATTTGATATCTGCCATTCTGAGACTGCTTCCTTCATTTAACGTGATTCCATTTCCATCTATTTTCCTACAAAGAATACAATTGTGTTCTTCTTTATGGTTGAATAAAACTCCTTAGTGTATGCATACCATACTTTTTATAGATTCATTGGTAAGTGGGCATACAGTACCAAAATATGATGTTCAGATATCTCTTTTGTATGCTCCTATATTTTCAGAAGTATAGATAGTATATGGGATAGTTCCATCTTTAGTTTTTTAGGAACTACCACACTGATTTCCATGGTGACTGCCCTGATTTATACTCCCACCAGTAGTGTGTGAGGCTCCTTCCCCTGACACACATATACACGCACACACACACACAAACACACACACACACAGAGTCAGCATTTCTTCCAGCTAGTTTTGATGATAGCCATTCTGACTGTGGTAAGATGGTATCTCAGTGCAGTTTGAATTTGCATTTATCTGATAGCTAAGATGCTGATGCTTTTTCATGAATGTATAACCCATTTGTACTTCCTTTGAGCACTGTCTGTCCAGTTCACTTTCTTGCTTATTGATTATTTGTTTTATGGGTGCTTAATTTTCTGAGTTCTTTATATGTTCTAGATATTACTCCACTGTCATAAGATTTTTCTCTCATCCTGTTTGTTTCTTTTGCTGTGTAAAGGGTTTGTTATTATTATTTCATGGTTTTTAATCCTTCCATTTGTCAGTTCTTGCTTTTATTTCCTGGACTGTTAGAATCTATTCAGAAAGTTCTTGCCTATGCTTATGTCTTAACGGGTTTCCCTTGTTTTATTATAGTAGGTTTTAAAGTTTCAGGTCTTACATCAAGGTCTTTGAACTATTTCAAACTGAGCTTTGTATAGCATGAGAGATAAGGACCTCAGTGTAATTCTTCTCTATGTAAATAAATACTTTCCCCAGCCTCACTGTTGAATGAGGTCTCTTTTCCAACATAGGTTTTGGGGCCTTTGTTATTAATCAGATGACAATAGCAGTGTGAACTTTATTTCTGGGTTCTCTGTTCTTTTACATTGCTTTATGTCGCCTTTATGCCAGTTCATGATAGTTTTGCTACTACAGCTTTGGAGTATAATATTAAATCAGATCTTGTGAGTCCCCCATCATTGCCCTTTCTGCATAGGGCCTTACTGTCTATTTGTAATCTTTGGGTTTTTTATATACATCTTAGGATTGTGTTTTTCATATCTGTGAAGAATGTCATTGAAATTTGAATGAAGATTGCATTTGCAGCTGCATGTTGCTTTGGGTAATGCAGCCATTTCACACTATTCTGACAATCTGTGAACATGGAAAGTCTTCCCATCTTCCAGTGTCTTCTTTGATTTCTTTCTTCAGTGCTTTAGGTTTTTATTCTAGAAGTCTTTGATTTTTCTGTTCATTCATGGCAAATGCAGGGACCCTGTGAGCATAGGGTTTGAATCTGTTTCCTTTCCATTCGGCAGCATGCACCAATAACTACAACCAAAATTAAATTCTAGGCATAAATATAATGAGGGAGGGAGGGAGAGGGGGGAAAGGAAGGGCGGAGGAGGCGGAGAGAGACGCACTCTCACTGTATAGCCCAGGCTTGCTTGAACTAATGCTCATCTTCCCTCTGCCTCCTAAGTGCTGGACTACAGGTGTGTAGCCAGCATAGCCTCATTTCTGTATGTGTCCTCAAAGTTTCTGAGTTTGAAAGTAGTGAACTTTTCCAGCCGTTTGACCTTGCAAATGCCTGAACTCTTTATTTCCATTTCTTTCTGCTTCCCAACCTTGTAATTCTCTCCTGTGTGTTCATCTCCTCAACAGCTTAGTGTCCTGATTTTATAAGCCTATAAAAACCAGCTCTCAGCACCCATGACCTAAAGTCTGCCTTGTAGAGGCTTCCTGGGAACTTAAAACAACAGCTTGCGACATCTGAGTCTCAGTCAGTTGGCTCTCAGCACTGCATGCCCGAGCACCGTCTGCCTAGCCAGACCCTGGACAACCACTGACCGGAGCCTATGTCACTTACTGCTAGGTTAATAGGGCATCACCCGCCTCATCAATTTTTGCGTTAATTGCATAGGCTAGCCTGAGACATTCCAGCAGCTTTAGTCTAATAAAGTCTTCTCTGCCTAATAGAGAGTTCGCGAAATTTTTTGTGATAGGGCAAACTCTCTTCTATTGATCTGAAAGCTAATCTCTATCAGAATAATCATCAAGAAGATAATAGATTCACTTTCAAAATACTTAACGGAAATAACTGGCAACCTTGACTCTGCTGCCCAACTAAATTATCCTTCAAAAAGTGAGGTGATATAAAGACATTTCCGGACACACAAAGGCGAAGAGTGCTTGTCCCAGACTCCTGCTGAAAGAACAACAGAAGAAATCGTCTTGTGAGAGAAAATTAGGCAAGAAGATAAGAAGATGAGAGAAGCAGCTGTGAATTTAAATGAGACATACCAGTAAACAAATGGTGGTGATCCAAGCGGAAGTTAGCGTTCAGCCAATGGAGGCTCTTTTGTGTTATTTCTCTCTGGAAATTTTTATTATAGTAGTGACCTCAACTATTGCATCTAGATTTGGATATCTATCTGTCTTTCTATTATCTATCTATATATCTATCTATCCATCATCTATCTATCTATCATCAATCTCTCTGTATCATCTCTCTATCTATCTCTCTTCCTCTCTATCATCTATCACCTTTCCTTATTTCAGTGGTTAAGATCCTGTCCTAATGCCAGAGGTGGTGGCAGATATGCTTAATTCCCCACCCTTAAGAGACAGAAGCAGGCAGATCTCTGTGAGTTCAAGGCCAGCCTTTTTCTATGTAATGAGTTCCAGGATGCCCGGGGCTATGTTGAGAGACCCTGTCTCAAAAAGGAACCGAAACAAAACCAAACAAAAAGATCCTGTCCTAAGAACCATGTCTCTAATTTTTAAATTTCTATTATCTTTCCTCAAATACATCTTCTTCATTCTCTGCTTTCTTTATCCAGAATTTCTATTCAGCATATACTGGAGATTTTTATTCTGAAATTTCTCATTGTTTCTCTTCTGTGTTCTACACCTGTCTGTTCGGGCTGTTTCCTCTGGTCTGCCTTCCTGTTTACTCATTCTCGTTTTAGCCATGCCTACTCTCTCACCATGAGGATATTTTTCAATGGCCAATCTTCACCTCTGGGATATATATACCTTTGGGATATTTTATATATATATAAAATTTCTTGAACATATGTTGACTTCTTTTTATGATAAACTAACTTAACATTTTATCATCTCTTTGAAACTTTTGAGAACATTATTAAAGCCCATTCAGCACTCCTTTAATTCCTGCTTGTTATTTGATATAATTTATTTTGGGGCATGCCTGCTAACCATCCTTCCATTATCCTGTTCATTGGAGCATCCTACCTATTCCCTGATCATGAGTGTTTGTCTTCATGGTGCATGCGATCCTAAACTTTCCAGCACTAAACAGGTCCAGACCAGTTTCCTAATAGTGTCTTGACTGAATTTTTAAGACACCATGGTTGGTAAGGGAATATGTGTACATATCTACACCCACCCCTAGAAAGACTGGTTTCTCATGCTCATGGTTCTGAGGAAGGCAGCCTGCCATTATTGTAGCCTGCCCCGATGAAGCTTTCTGGTCAACACCATCTTCTCATTGTCTACAGGGACATTCATTCCAGGTGCTCAGTTGGGTTAAATCCATATCCATAAAGCATAATTTTTTCCATTTATGCTTATGTGGTATGAAATATCTTCACTTCTGACTTCCAGAAATGTTCATTTCTTGATTTAAATTTAGCTGTAAACTTTGTATTTGATATTAAAATATTTATTTTTTATAGCATTTCTTGGAGTTCCTATGTCACTGTAGGGGGCCAGGTTGGCATCAAAGTAATAAACATGAGATTAGGTTGGTCGGTAATAGCAAGACTTAGAAGAAGTGTTTCCTATCCCCCATCTTCTACATGCTACCCTGACTCTGACCCATCAGGACAGTTGCTCACAACCCTTCGGGCTCGACCTACTGACTGCTTCCTTTATACTTAGAATAATGTATATAAACTGATCATTTTATTTACAGTGTTAGAAATGATACAGTGACTTCATATTATAATACCATCTTTTATGATTTATTTATCTTTATTTTATGTGCATTGGTGTGAAGGTGTCAGATCCCCTGGATCTGGATTTTCAGACAGTTGTTAGCTGCCATATGGGTGCTGGGAATTAAACCCGGGTCCTCTGGAAGAGCAGTCAGTGCTGTTAACCGCTGAGCCATTTCTCCAGCCCTAATACCATCTTTTTAATTATGTCTTTAATACTTGTGTTCAGAATGTTCGTGGTGAAGCCTAGTTATAAACAGTGATGGCGTTCTCTCTCCAGTAAAACTTTGGGAATTTGTCTGTTTTTCCAATAGCTTTTGTTTATGTACAAAATTTCCTGCCTCGTTATGTTTGACCTTGTCCCCAAATGCTCTATTGTGACACATCTTCACTTGATTCCTTTCTATTATTCTATGCAGGGCGGTACAACAAATTTCTCTGAAACCTTGCGCTTTAACACAGTTAGCATTTATTAACTCGCCATTCCTCTATCAAACAGAATCAAACTTGGGTTAGACAGCTCCTCAGAATCAGAATCCTCTGACAGCATGATACCACCCAAAGCGATAGGAGACTCCGTTCATGAAAGACAGAAGCTGCTTCCAAAGCCATTCAGAGGGTTGTTAGCAGGACTCACTTCCTCTCAGGATTTGGTTGGGGGGGAGGGGGTTCCCTCACTTTTCTGCACCATGGGTCTCTCCACAAGGCTTCTCATAGCGTAGTGGCTGGCTTTTATCTGAGCAAGCAAGGTGGAACGAGACGTCATAAGCTACAATCTCTTAAACTCTCACTGTGAAATCAATATATCATCTTTTTTATATACCACATTTTTATATACCACATTCTATTTATATTTTAGGCAAATAACTAGGTGCAGCTCTAGAGAGAGGGCGGTATATAGCGTGACTTCTAGTCTAAGATGATTGGTAACTATTTCAGAAGATGTTCATTAGATCCTCTTAATTTTTCTTGGAGCTCCTTTTCTTCTGCTCTAATCTCTAGAGCAGCTCTTGGTCACTCTGAGGATCATCTTCACTTTTCTCTTACACTATTTTCATTATTGTGTGTGTGTGCTTATGTGTGTATGTGTGTGTGCTTGTGTGTGTGTGTGTGTAAGTCAAAGAACAACTTGTGGGAGTTGGTTCTCTCTTCACTGTGTGGGTCCTGAAGACTGAACTCAATTATTGGGGTTGGCCACAACCACAATTGCCTGCTGAGCCGTCCCTTTGGCTGTGGCTCCGCCTGCTACCTACCATCTATGAAGATGCTCAGTTTCTCGTCCATAAGTGACCTGCTTTCTCAGCTCCTCTGGGGACTTTCAGAATCTTCTCCTTATCCCAGATATTCTGTAATTTCACAGTGAAATGCTTTGTACTAGATATTCCTTGCACACTTTCAAGATTTACGGAATTTTGACTTATGTTTATGGGATGTAGGGTGTGTGTGCGTGTGCATATCTGTTCCTGCAGAGGCCAGAAGAGGGTGTCGGATCCCCTGGAGCTGGAGTTACAGGTGCTTGTGAGTGGCCCCACCTGGGTTCTGGGAACCAAACTCCAGGCTTCTTTACAGATTTTCAATGTAAAGCTTATGCCCTTAGATTTGGGGGCTATTCTTTAATATTTCCCTCAAAAGTTTCTTTCTTCCAGAATTCCTATGGGTTGGATATTGAGCCTTATATATCAGGATGAAGCAAATGATTTCGTAAAGAGTAGCGCAGCAAACATGCTGGACTTGTGGACCATATATGGTCTATGTTCTTGTCCATGTGCCGTTTACAAATTCAGAGTGCACCTCAGCTTAAGGAGGGTCACAAAACTAGGAGAGGCTTGCTGTGTGGGTCATTGATCGCTGGTGGCTAGGAAACAAATTTTGTGCTCTGTGTTCCTTATTTCTCTAACTTTTCACTAAAATCTCTGGGAGATCGCCTTGATACTCTCCTCTAGTTCTCCCAGCACGTTCCTTACTTCAGCAACTCTATCTGTAATTCTGATGTCTCTTTCTCATTCTCTTACCTTCCCAGACCTCCTAAAGATACAGACATTGTTGCTTTTTAGGGTTTATGTTTCTGTTCCTTCAGCCTTTCTTTTCCCCTGACAATTTTCATTTCTTCCTTTTATTTTAGAGGATTTTCCCCTCACAGCTTTGTCTATCACTCTATTAAACATGAGATTCCTAACAGTGAGTTTTCTCTGAAAGGGACCAGGGCTTGCCAACTGATGGCCTTCGCCTTGGTCTTGCCTGATGGAGAAAGCTAGCATGGGAGCCGAGTCTCTACTGCCATCCAGTTCACCCAGTGCAGAATGACTTGGCTTCTGCCGGGGCAGGGACATCTTCCTTCTCTTTCCAATCCTGCTGCCATTTCCTTAAAGGATGTTTTTTAGAAAAGTAGAATGTTTAGAGATGACCATGGTAGTGTACAGCCATAATCCTAGCAAACTGAGACAGAGGGATTAAAAGTTCAGGGCTGACCTGGGCTCTCTAACAAGATGCTCTCTCATAAACAAAGGGCATGCTTACTCACGTGGCCTGCTTGTCTCTGATCTGCACTGTGGCTCTCTTCCAAATGAAGCGGTCTTGTTTCCTTAGAGGAGAATGGGAAGAGGAGGAAGAGGAGGAAGAGGAAGAGGAACATTAAATGGTTCAGTAGATACCTGTGACACTCTCTACACAGAGATTTGTGAGGAGCAAAACACTTCAAAACTGAATATCAAAATTTCATTAATTGCTATTAAATGCATCCAGTAAACACTGATTGAATACCTACTAGTTGTTAAGCATGATTTTAGACATTGAGGAGTCAATGGTGAACAGACACAGCCTCTTCTCTCTTGAACTACCAGGCTCATCAATAAGGACAAGTGTAAACAGACAGACAGAGAGACACTCGAACAACAGAGAGGGAGAGACAAAGAGACCGGAGCCATGAAGAAAACCAAATCAAAATAATGTAGGACACTGGCTTTTCAGGTAATCAGGACCATCTTCTCTGGTTCTGTGTTCCTGAGAAAAGACAGCGGTTTCCCTCTCCGTTCGTGAAGAGGTTTTACAGTTCTGGGCTAACCCTCCCCCACACTGACGAACTCCACCTCCTGCGAGCCTTTGTTTCCGTTCTTCCTTGTTCTCACATCTGACATTATCATTATTCAAGAATCCATTCTCCTGCGTGTTTAACCCACATGGTTTCATTGCTTTTATTCAAATTAATAAATGTTATTTCCTGACAAAGGCTGAACTTCTCCAAAGAAATCAGTGTGCTTACCTGAGATTATCTCTCGCTTACTTACATTATTTCTCATTATTTTCATTGGGAATATGAGGAAACCAAGGCACAGAAATAGTCTCTGATGAAGCCTCACGCAAACACAAGCCCTCTGGCTCGACATCTTGTCATCTTCTAGCTCCTGGGGTGATAAAACTGCCTGGTGCCAATGTTAACTGCCTAGTAGAGAACTTAGCTAGCAAAGAATCACTTGCAGGAACTCTTCCCCCCCCCACTCCCCACGTGATTGTTTCTAGTCACTTACCACTTGAAGAAACAGGTGTCCTGGTGGTTTGGTGTGATGATTAGTGGTCACTGTCAACTTGATGAGATCTGGAATCACCTAGGAGACAAGCTTCCAGGCACACCTGTTAGGGTTTGGTTGGTTGGTTTTTTGTTGGTTTAGGTGAGCCTCAGGACAGACCTGTGAGGGATTATCTTAATTGTGTTATTTGAGGAGAGAAGAGCGCCCCTAGGGCACATTCCCTAAAATGAAATCTTGAACTACGTAAAGAAAGACGTAAGGAAAAAGGAGGAAGCCAGCTGAATATCACTTTCACCATTCTCTGTTTCCTGGCTGGAGGTGCACCGTGACCAGCTACCTCATGTCCCTGTCCCCAGGGAGTCCCTGCTTTGATGGACTGTGAGTCAAAATGAACCCTTCCTCCCTTGAACTGCTTCCGTCAAGGTATGTTAACAACAGAAAACACAACTGAGAAGCTTGGACTACCAGTGTTGGCTGCAGAGTATCAGGCCATGATACTAACTAAAATGCCTTTGTCCCATAGACTCCTGAGTATAGCAATAGAGACTATGTCTCCCGGATGCTCTTTGTTTTGCTTTGCAGTAAACCACTGGGTGACCCAGCAGCCCAGCCGTAAGCAGAGGATTGCCCCTGGTTTCTTCACAGCCTGTCAGTCCCTGTGAAATCGGAGAAGACGGAAGCATGAGATCTTTGTTGTCCCTGTCCAACCGCGGCAGCTGTTTAATTTCAATTAGCAAATCTTGAAAAAGAACATTATGCCAGAAGTAATTAAAGCAGGAGGGAGTTCCCTGCTCGGCCCCATGCTACCTCCTAATTGAGGATCTGTGATTCCCCCAGCAGGGCAGAGCTGTGATGTTTGGGTTCTAGGGAATTCTAACGCCAAGAGTTTTGATGTAGCTCTCTTTTCAAACAAGTGACAGAACAGGAAGCGCAAGCCTCTAGGAAGGATTCGTTTTAACATTTTAAAGTCTAAGAATTAGCTGCACAGATTGGGTTTGTCTGTACCAAACGCCAGCTTGTTCACTTCAAGCCCTTGCCTTTCTTCTCTGTACACGCCTGGCTGCTTTCAAAGCTGTTCCTCCTCCTCTCCTGCTGGTAAAGGCTAATCCTTCTCCTCCATCAAGCAAGTATTTGTTCTGGTTGGCACCCTGGCATCTCTACCAGCAAACAAAGTAACCCCCTAAGTTTCAGTTGGGTCCCCCATGGGAAATGAATCACCCCTAAAGGTGCAAATGAAGAGACCTAGGGAAGGAGGAGGAGTGGATAGGGTGAGAGGGAAGGCATGGCAAAGAGCCTTGGGCCACCACAGCAAGATGCTGATCCTAGCTTTAGGACAGAAGAAACAACCAGATCCCCTGCATCCGCTGGGCCAATAAGGACCACAGCGGATCCTTATTGTGGGGAGAAGAGAACCCACAGACATTGGAGTAAGGCTGAAGCAGATAGGAACATGTACACCTGCCTCTCGGTCTCCTACAGGTACCAAGACAGCCAACAGAGCAAGGTAATTGACTGTCACCTACAGTGTGGCATCTCGTTTTGCCCAGCTTGTGTGTGATCAACCTAAGAATCAGTAATATGCTTTTATATTTATTATATGCCCCATGGTGTTTGACCTAATCTTGAACACATGGATGCCCAATAAGTGCTCATTAACTTGAGTGTGATCAATTATAAACACGCTGAGGAAAGAAATGTCACTGTCTGCCATATAGCACATATAATCACAGTATATCATGAAAATATGCGTTGAATGTCATTGAAATCTTCCAATGAGTCTCCACTGGAAATAGAAACAGGGTCCTCCTCAGTAAAGGCTGGAAGACAGTGACACCACAAGAAAAACCAGCATTCTAGCAAGTGGTCTGCAGGTTCAAAAGGACTTCATCACATCCCCTGAGGCTTCCCAGGTTCCCTCTTCTCCATTCTGTCTCTGTCTCTCTCACTCTCTCTCTCTCTCTCTCTCTCTCTCTCTCACACACACACACACACA
>LOJH01022375.1:0-19926 GCA_001685095.1 Ellobius talpinus
AAGGTCCAAATGAGGAGCAGAAGGAGGGAGAACATGATCAAGGAAGTCATGACCGCGAGGGGTGCACCCACCCACTGAGACAGTGGGGCTGCTCTAATGGGAGTTCACCAAGGCCAGCTGGAGTGGGACTGATGGAGCATATGATCAAACCGGACTCTCTGAATGTGGCTGACAGTGAGGGCTGACTGAGAAGCCAAGGACAATCGCACTGGGCTTTGATTCTAATGCATGTACTTGCTTTGTGGGTTCCTAGTCTGTTTGGTTTCTCACCTTCCTAGACCTGGATGGAGGGGTAGGAGCTTGGACTTCCCACAGGGCAGGGAACCCTGACTGTTCTATGGACTGGAAAAGGGGGGAGGTAGGGGGAGGGGGAGGGAAAAGAGGAGGGGAGGAAGTGGAACTTTTTATTACAAAAAAAGAAGTCCTGTCAAAATCCCTAGGTACAACAAACTAACTCCTACTATATTCAAATTGAAAAGGAAATAAAGCATACATTCCTTTTTATTTCCAGGGACATCTGAAGAAAATGTATTATCTTGTAGCGCTTGGCAATTTTTGTACAGTGCAATTGTCTGCATTGCATGAGGAACTAATTTCACACTGGCACCATCTGCAGAAAGCATAAAAGTGTTCAAAGCATCCTTGAGCTGGTAAGTAATCTGCGGTGAAGATGTCTAATGAAATCAGTCTCTCTGGTCCACTGGTTTGTCACCAATCCCATGACCATTTGGGCCTATCCAAAATTGAACTTTCTTCATTTCTTATTGGGTTTAAGTCAGCGTTACTTACATTTAAAAAATCTGCTACTTTATTTGAGTTCACAAAAAGACGTAATAATGTTTTAATTTTCAGAATACTCATGAGAAAATAAGCTTAGAAATCAGTTACTTACTGAAGTAAGAATAAACAAAACTTCTGAATGATAATTAGGAAGAAAAGCACAAATCGAATGTATTTAATCCAAAGCAACACTAAATAAATAAGAATAAGCTCCCCCATTTTTGGACATATTCAATATAAAATGTGCTTGTTAATATTTTGTAAATCCAAAATTTTGTGAATAAAATCAAAAGTATTGAAATTCTTTTGCTCTGTACCCTACTGCTCAGGATAACCAAATATACATAATTTATGTATATTTAAAAATATACAAGGCCTTATCATTTATAAGACTACATGCAATACTGTTTTAAATTATTTACATTGTGCACTTAAATTATTGTATACAATTTACAAATTGTGCTTTTTTGGAATATTTAATGGGTTGAATGTCCTCTGAATGTGATTAAAAGATACATAAAAGTCATTTAAAAAGTATTTGTTCCTATATTTTTAAACAAATATAGAAATGTGGTATGATCAGTACAACAAAGTACTCCCATGTGTACAGAAAAAGTATTCCTGAGAGGTAATGTATACTTTATAATTTTTGTTTTTATTCTTCAGAAGGTGCATAATAATTTTCTGATTAAAAAATTTGTTAGAGATAAAAGTGGAGAAAGTAAACAAGTAATGATAAATACAAGGAATGGAGAGAGATGAAAGAAGTGAAGAAAGAGAGGAGAAAGGTAGGCAGGGAGAAGAGAGGGGCCTGGAAAGAGGAAGTATATTTCAAACGTTTCCAAAATGAGACCCAGGAAGCTTCCAGAAAAAGCAGCCCCAGGTGTAATAGGTAAATTCTTACTGTTCTAATTGTTAGATAAAATTATATCATTATTGGATTTGATCTTATGTCATTCCTAGAATTATTAACAGACAGTTCAGGCTTTTGGATAAACACTACGTAAAGCATGAAGAATACCATCACATTCACACCCCATTACCCTTTGTAGAACCAGCCATTTGTAAAGACACTTATTGATAGGGCGACTACATCACAAAACAGTAAGGATGTTGGTGAGGGAAACTCACCATCTTTCTTGAGACGACACTCATTCACCTTAGAGTATATGGTAGCCTTACTAGGTGCTCAACAGTGAAACAGATTGTTATGTCTGCTTCACTCATCAATAGACTTGAGAGTCTGCCATCTGCTTAGTCACACAAATTTGAACTCCCAAGTCCCGCCGTTCTCTGGATGATCCTATTTATCATTGTGCCTTTACTCAAGATGTTCACTAAGGAAGTTCTTTCTTGGTCATTTTCCACATATACTGAGTCAGATATTTTTTGAAATACAGTATTGGCTTGTTAGTCATGTGTATTTTTCATGCTATTATGCCTACTCCATGCCACAAAATACTATCAATTTTCTTCATCTAGAAAATTAGGAATCATTATTTAAAATAATAGTAATTTCAATGGACACAACTATGCACCATCACCTCTGAGATACTTATTCCCTTAGGTTTTGGATGCTGATAGTGAAGAGTTCTCAGTGAGTCAGTCTCCACAGCTTACCAAACATGATATTCTGTTACTTAGAGCCATGCTGTGTTCAGTTGTTGGTGGAAATGAGACTGTGAATATCTTTACAGTGTCACATGATTCTGTGTTTAAGAACTAATGTTTGAAGTACTAGGGATTGAATCTAGGGCCTTGGGCATATTAGTCAAGTGCTTTGTTATCAAAATAAATTCTCAGTTCTAGGGTCTCTCATGTGAATGCATTCCATTCTCTTTCTCTGCTAGAATCTACTTTCTCTAACATTTTCTAAAGAGTGGTTCGGAAAAACTTTCCTCTGAGCACTTCCTATATGCAAATTTTCATCTCCATGCCTGCTTTTGAGGGATCCCAAGTCTGAAATGGTGCCAGGAACCGTTTGAAGAAGCAATCCTAAATTGGGGATTCTAAAACCAAAATCAAATTCATAGTGCCATTGTTAAATTTTCACTAATGAAATAGATGATGCACTGATGGGAAGAAATACATTTTGAGAAAGTCAGAATCTTTCTTATTATATACACTCTGATGCCATTGTTAAATTTTTCACTAATGAATTATATGATGCACTGATGGAAAGAAATACATTTTGAGAAAGTCAGAATCATTCTTATTATATACACTCTGATGTTCTGTAGCTGTTATTAGAGGCAACTGATTCTTTGAAAATGATAATGAAAGAGGAGTGAGCCATTAACCACTAAATGTGAAGTAGAGATGTTGTCAAGGTCAATACATTAAAATACTGGCATCTCCTATAGCTAAGGAGATTTCTGGGATTTCCCCTGTTAGATCATCCACTTCAACTGCCATAATCTCATTGCAATTGAGGATAAGTGTAATGGTCTGTGGGTGTTCTGGAAGCCCTCTTAAGCCTCAGGCTACAACTATCTTCTCATTGCTTCAGTCTCTGTGCATCATGAGAAGTCAGGATGTTGGAGATAGAGATGCTGTTTACAGTTGATATAGTGAATACTTAGCACCAAGCAATCTTTCTCAAATTACTTGATTATTGTGGCTTCATTTACTGTAAGATACTTGAACAGCAGAAATAATAAGCTTAAACTGAGAGTGAATTAAATGTATGCTCATAAAATACATTTACACCGTGGCAGGTGATACTAAATATGAGCTATATAATATTAGCTACTACGTTAGTTCTAGTCCTACTATATTATAGGCTAGTATAATATCAGCTAGCATGTGTCTGTAAGTCAAACCCAAACTGTGAGGAGAAGTCGTCACTCCTTTAGTAAAGACACTTACTCACTTTAGAGTACATGACAGTCTAAGTAGGTGCTCAACCAACCATGAAAGAAACTGTTATGCCCATTTCACATGTTAACAAATTCCAGAGAGCCTGTCATCTGCTTAGTCACACAAGTGAGAACTCCCAAGTCACTAGGTTCTCTGCATGGCCCTCCTCACCATTGTGCATTTGCTTAAGGAGTGATTTTTCTCTGGTCACATTCCACATTTGCTCTGACTCGTACATTGTTTAAAAATCTTTTAAAAATGTATTTGTCAGGTTTTTAAAACATATTCTATTCTCATCCCACCAGTGGCTGGTCCCTTTTTTTAAAAAAAACTTTTTCCTTCTTTGTGTACTTCTTTTATATTTTGTTGTTATAGGGTTTCTTTTCACTATATGAATCTGTTCAACTTGTTCAGACCCAATTGATTTGAAAAAATTTCTGAATCAATTGATTTACTGATAAAAAAAATATAGTGCCACATTGGTGATAGATGACAGCCAAGGCACTCATCTGGATTCCTAAGCCTCTCAGAGTCTGATTACTGGAGAACATGGGGGCTAGAGATATTTATAGAGATTTGAACTATAGAGTAGAGAATATCATGACTATGTTAAACACAGATGGATTTTCTACCCCATGATTTTTCAAGACAACATTGAATAGTTTATAAAATAAATAGCATAAATTTTAGTCAAATGTACTATTTCCTAGATTAATACAGTCTATGTAGAATATTGGGAGTGTAGATGAATCTATAGGGAGTTTTATTAAGCTTCATTGCTTTCCTAGTCTTAAAATACTTTCTATAATAATCATTTTCCCCAGGGGTAGGCAAACATGTTAAACATGAACAGTTGGGAAAGGCATAGGCAGTCTGTAATTTCCATGGCCAGAAGCTATTTCTAACTCCTCTATTTACGAGGCCTTGTTCAAGGCCTGGAGAGATGGCTCAGTCACTAAGAACACTTGCTGCACTTTCAGAGGCTCAGTGTTTGGTACCCAGCACCTACGCTGATGGTTCACAATTGCCTGTAGCTCCAGCTTGAGGTAATCCAAGACTATCTTCTGTACTCCATGGGCATCGACATGCCCCCAGACGCATGCAAACACACATACACACATACATGCACACACAGAGATAGAAATAAAATAAACCTTAAAGAAAAATTAAAGCTCTCATCCAAATCCTCTTCTACATCCTAGACTTCACTCTCAGATAAAGATTTCAAATTCACCAAAATTTTGGACAGTTTAACTTCTACAATTCTTGTAGTCATTCCCCCATGTTAAAGGAATTATAATTTCCTTATTTATAATGCATAAAATCTGATGCATCTCAGGGCTTTAAAATTGAATGTTTCATGTTATTATTCTTAGAAGCTCCTTTCTTGACAGGAAAAATTAAAATAAGCAAGCCAACCAACAAAAACCTGCTATGTTTTGCTCTCCTTGAAAAGAAGTCACTAGAAAGAGGCATGGTAATATATTTCATATACTGAGATTGCTGTCATCTTTATGACCTCTTTTTTGAAGACAGATATCTGCCTAATACAATGCCCCCAGCATTTATTCTAGGCCCAGCCAAAAAAATTACTCCACATGTCTCTATTTTCCTTTATAGCCTCAATAACATATGATATGGTGCTTCTCTGCCTTTTCTATATATAGGAATTACTAGGAGAATTACTTCAAATGCACAGTCTCAGCCTCTTCTAGAAGATAATTTATTAAAGAGATCAAGAAAGGCATTAAGTAGGCTCTTCTTGAAAGTGACGCAGGACTAGGAATATAACTCAATGGTAGAGTACTTGCCTAGCATGAATTCTTATAGTGATAATCATCAAAACAACTGAAATCCTGGGGATCCAGAGCCTCATCCACAATTGTTCAAGACTAGAAACTTGATTGGTTTTTTTTCTGCAAATTTATATCTGATCATGATTAAGGGAACTTATTCACAATACATTTGACCATAATGGAAACACAGTAATTTAACATGAGAAACAGGACAATCAAAAGACCAATTAGTAAGTCAGAAAATACTCACCTACATGGAAATGAACATGACAAACTATGAATTTATATAAAATTATGTGGAAAAGCTTCCTGAGCCAGGAACTGATGGAGTTGCGCCCATGAAACAGAGCAGTTTGCATACATTTCTACAAAATACCCTCTCCTTCCACCTCAGAATCCAGTTCTTTAAATTAAACATGCACAACCAGCATTGCTAGCATTTCAGCTTCTGCTTACTGAGATTTAAGTGTATTTTCATGGCTGAAATATATTGAGTAGCCCAAAGTTCATGATATCCACTTGGCATTGCTGTCCCATTTGGAGAAAATGAGTTAAAACAGCAATTGCATCCCATTCACTCCCTGGGATAAAATAACCTCTGAGAAAATTATTCGTGCTGCAATTTTATCTTGATTCCAAGACATCAGAGACTAAAACATTAGGAGATTCCACGATAGAAAAAGGAAACATTAAATCGAGAAAATATTTAATTTCACAGAAACTATAAATGCACATATATAAGAATTTTCAAATTGCCACACAAGATGATTTAGACTTTGGAACATAAGGTTTATTACTCTCCCTTAAGACACTGGGACCCAAGGTTTATTACTCTCCCTTTAGAAACGCAACAATGAGAAGAACTGCTCCTCAGAGGGTGAACAAAGTTTGCATGCGACACTATTCACTGTTCTAACATGAACTTCCTAAGGGATTTTGGATAACCAGGAAATTAGCTGCAACCGGCCTCAATTTCCTTGCTATTTCAAGTATCAGCAAGTCCTAAAAAGCCTGGATATAACAAGATATAAATTTTAAAAGATCACACAATTTTTTGCTTTTCTAGAAATGGAATCAAATTCTCTTCACAGGAGTGTTAGCTCAGGTGTTGTTTGACTAACAGAATGCACAGAGGATTATCTATATTTCCTCAAGAGAGGATACAGAACACTTTTTCTTCTCCTCGGAACACTGAGGGTGGGAAAGTTGCTGTCATGAATAAGAAAGTGCCATAGACCTCAGTCTTCGTTACTACAAGGAAGGCTAAGATAGACATGCAGTCCCGTAGAGAGAGTCGAAGCCAAGAAAGTTTTGAGTGTGCTAGCCTACTAGGCCACTAGGCAGATTGGTGCATGATGGAACTCATGTGACCAGTCTGTGGCCACCAGAAGACTATGCTCACAAAGGAGACCCCAAACAAGATCTGTCCAGTGAAGAAAAGGAAATGAAAGAACAGAGAAGAAAACCAAATCAAAAGAAAAGTAATTATCTAGGCAGCCCAAGGCAACCCAAACCATTAAGTTTGGAATGGTTTCTTATGTAGATATTATATAAAAAGGTTTCAAAAATCCCCTGAATTTTAAAGCAGACATATCAAATGAGTTCAGCAGAGCTCCTGTGTTCTGTCAGCTCTTATTAGGGGTTCTACAATAGATAATTTAAAGATCAACAGAATATTTGAACTTTTGTCTCTTGGATGTTTGTGCTATCAGTAGTGGTGGCTGAGGAGTTCAGTAATGAGTTTTTTCATCAGCTGAATCCAAGCAAAACAGTGGAGCTGTGTTCAGTTGGTCCAGTTGAATCCAGCCTCCATCTGGGAGTATGGCAGATTGCTGACTGACTACCTGTGTTTTCTGTACTGTAAGAGGGAAATTATTTGGAGTTGGATATAATAACCTATTCTTCCCATCTTACCTTCCTCAATTTCCTATTAATATTTCACTGACTGATATGAGAAGCAAGAAGCTTCAAGGTGTGATGAAATTTAGAAGCAAATTTTTATTTTAAAGGAAGACATGTTGCACTTGAACTGAGAGACATCTGACTCTTTGTTGTTAATGTACCTGTTGTCATGCACTAAATGTGTAAATTGGAAATTAATATTAATATGACAATACTTTTTTTTAAAAAAAGAAATCACTGAGGCATTCATTATTGTTTTCTAGCATACATTTTGTTTGTTTTGTTCTCCGCAAACATCCGTGATGATCCAACATGATCATTTTTGAAGACAGGGAATAAAAAGTAACTTTAGACCCGCCCTTTGTAGACACAGCACTGTTCTCGTTAGTTAGTTTGTTGGTTTGAAACTTAGTTTCATAGCTCTGACCAATCTGAAACTCTCTGTGTAGAAAGGCCAACACTGACTTGATGAACCCCCTGCCTCAGCCTGGCAAGTGCTGGCATTGCTGATGTGTAGCTCCACACCTGACTCCTGACTGGGAATTCTGATAAAGTTCGGAGTGAAGAAAATGAATAGGTTCTAGTTGCAAGCTGCATAATACATCAATATGCACGCAGAGCAAAAAAAATATAGTTGCTCATCATTGGTGTGACTATGAATTAATATAGTCAATAAAAGAGCATAGAATTTCTCCAGAAAACTGCCAAATGATCTAATAATTACACTTCAAGATACATAAACAAAAGCAGATTAAATTGGCACAGCAAAGAGACAGCAACATGTCTATATTTACTGCAGTACTACTGGAGTCAAAGTAGTTGGGCATCCACTGATAAATATGTAGTAAAGAAATGCTGTATGGACACAGCAGAGTACAAATTTACAGATGACTGAAATTTTGATATATACGAAAAATGGATGAAATAAGAGAGCACTTTGCTAAGTGAAGCAAACCATATACAGAAAGAAATATATTGTATGCTCCTTTTCATAAGTAGAGGTGTAGAAAGAGTCAAATTCAATGCCCAATTGATATTGCTAACAGTTTGGAAGGGAGAAAGGGGTAAAATGTAGATGGTATAATGGATGTGAAGTCAGAGGTAAATTTACAGAATACACTCTGTTGGTTAGCAACATACAGAAAGAATTTCAAGTATATATGCTTCTGCTAGAGCACTCAATGTTATAAAATAATAGCATTACTGGGCTCCAAATATAGAAATGGGCTCCAAACAATGATAGTAGGTGAGTTCAGCACATAGCTTTGGTCAAGGAACAAATCAACCAAAGAAAAGCAACACACAACCTTCAAAGCTAAATCTATTACTCTGAATATCCAATGGACTTAACATATTTACAGTACATTTTACTCCTAACTGTGGAAGGCACATTCTCTTCATCATTGTGTGGAAAATTATCTACATTAGACCACATATTAGACAACAGGAAAATTCAAATAATTAAAAATTAAATTCTCACTTACTTTTTCTAACTATAATGGAATATAGCAAAATTATTGTCAAAAGAAAATTTGTTATGTGGATACAGAAGGCATAAATAGCAAATGTTAAAACAATCAATCACTGAAAACATCAAAGTGAAATTAAATGGTTTCTTTAAAGCAAATAAAAAAAGAAAACTTTCCAGTCTAAAATGTATTGGATATAGGAGAAACAGTACTATGACAGGACCTTATAAAGATAGACACCTTAAAATTAGAGAAAATTTTCAAGTAGTCAGTCTAATTATGTAACTCAGGAATCTAGAACATCAAACCATATTCTCAAATTAGGGGAAAGAGCAAAATAATGAAGAAACAAGTGAAATAAATCTAAACAAATTCAACATAAAAGACAAATAAGCAAAGAACTAGTTTCTGAAGACATTTAACTATATGAGAGAACATGTAAACAGACTGAGCATGAAAAAAAAAAGAATCCACGTAAATACAATTCAGTCCCCAGGTGAAACATTGCAACTGCTGCCACAGGTCTAGCATGAACAACTGTATGATAAAACCTAGCAAATGGATACATTTCTGCACCCTTGTATACTGTAAAAATTGAACCATGAACAACTTTTAAAAATACATCAAAATAAAAAGAAGTAAAAGATTGAACAAACAAAATCATTCAAATAAAAAAAATCCAAGGACTGGATGGCTTCATGTTAAATTTTTACAAGTGTCCCAGGAAACTCTACTCCCATTCTTTTTAAAATGCCCCAAGAAGGTGAGCATCCAAACACACCCACAGGGCAGGGAACCCTGACTGCTCTTTGGACTGGAAAGAGGGGGGGAGGGGGAGGGAATTGGGAGGAGGGGAGGAGGTGGAAATTTTTAATANATTGGGAGGAGGGGAGGAGGTGGAAATTTTTAATAATAATAATAAAATAAATTTTAAAAAATGTCCTAAGAATTTCAAGCGAGGCATATTGTCCAAAGTCATTCCACAAAACCAGTATTACCAAAAACCCAAAACCATAAAAGAATACACCCAAAACAGAAATTCATATAATGACTATAGCTAGAAAGAGTCTCCCACAAAATACCAATAAATGGAGTATAACAACACATAAAAGCTATTGGAAAAATAACTTATGCAAATCATTGATTATATAATATACCATACCAATAAAATGAAGGATAAGACAGATAATAATTTCGATAACTGCACTGAAAGCCTTTAATAAAATTTATCACCTCTTCAATTAATAAAAACACTGAAATAATTAAGTATAGAATGCTTAGATATCAATTTAATCAAAGTGCTAAATGAAAAATCACAGCCAGCATCATATATAACAAGAAAAGCTGCAGGTATTATTTTTTAAAGATCTGAAACAAGACAAGGATGTCACCTTACTGTTCTTATTTAAATATATTATTGAAGATTTTATCAAGAGCAAAGTTAAAAAATAAATAGAAAAAGTTAAAATTCATGTTGAAAAGTTTCTGCACACCAATAAGTCACCCATGCAGCAGTCCAAATCAGACCTAGTCAAACCAAGTTAGGAAAGGGCCAGGTTTAATGGATAAAGCTGTTCCCAGAAGATTCTCCAGCCCTCCTCCCTGAGAGGAAATGGGAAAGAAAGACAAGAAAATCACCAGCCTGCTTTCTAGGGGCAGTTTAAATACCCTGTGGGAATGGTTTTGTGCATCGCTGAGGGAAGGGTCATCATTTGGCAGGCCTTCTGAGATGCAGCAGAGTTTGGGGAGAGGTCGGGGAGGAAGCGTGGGGTAGAGCTTCCACCTGAACATCTCAGACTCCTTGGGTATATGGATACCAGTGATTGGGGTGAAACTTCCAGCAGAACACCACAGACTCTTTGGGTATATGGACACTCCTGGTCGTATCTGGCCGCTTCCTGAGGGTACAGAACAATGTGGGGGAGAAAGAGTTGGGAGTCGGTGGGCTCACACTCAGCAGGAGGCATGGGTAGAGAAGCACCCAGTAAACTGACATCCTGGAGACCTCAGGCATTTGTTTTTTGAAGGAAGCAGAAAAGAAAAGTTGCTAGGAAAAAAAATATTAGTTTACTAATGCCTGTCCTAGCTACACTGACAAAGATAAATGCACCAAGAAGAGCAGACAGGCCCTTCATTGTAACATCTTAGAAAACCAGAGGTGGAGGGTCCCAGCTGCTGGACAGACAAAGTGTCCTTAATAGATACCTAGAGACTATTACCAATAGTGAAGTCCCAGGAGCTGGTGTAGGTGCTGGCGTTATCTGGAGGGCCTCTGCAGATTGGCCTTGGCATGAGTCTGACAGGGTGGATCTGTGCAGGAAGCTACAGGTGTCTGTAAAACAACTGAAACAGATTTTACCTTGGTGTCATAGCAAAAGGCTATAGCTTTAGGTTTAAAGGCATAAACATTTTAGAAGACAATCAGAGGAAGTTTTAAACTCTGAACCTCTGAAGTTACATCTGAAAGCTGTTAATTTTGGACCATGAAGCCTGTGAATGAGGCATGCCTGCCTGTACATTTAGCAATAACTTAACTAATGAACTAATGAGGTATCAGTGCCCTAGTCATCAAACATCATCATACAGATCTGAGAGGGATAAGTAAATGAGTAAGAGTGAAACCATTTTTCCAAATTAACTAGGCAATCCCAAGTCTCTCCATGATCTTTGGCAAACACAAGTCTCAGAAGCAGTACTCGCCTTTAGCTGCTAAGCCCAGGAGGCCTGTGGGGATAGGGATCTGCCCACCTGTCTTGGCAGGATGGAACAATCAATTTCCCCAGTGTCCTGTCATCCAGTCCAGGGGAGGTCCAGGCAGCTGATGAGGTAAAAGCCAGCTTTTTAGTGTGTAGCTGGTTTTGTCACACTAAAGAAAGCCTCCAGGTAGTTCTTCTATAGCCATCTATCTTCTTGGAGAAACTACAGGATGCTGCAAGAGCTGGCATGTCTCTCTATCATAAGAAGTTTTTGTATTAAATGTCATACTCTCAGAGCAGTAAAGGTGCCTGAGGATCAGGGTACCATTACTTGTCAGGTATATCTAAATTAGACATATAAGTTAAATTTGGACACACAGTTTACCCAGTCAGTTACAGCTTACCAATGTTAGTAGAGGCAAGAAGATTAGATGGAATATTTCAGCCTCTAGTTTTTGCTTATGGTCCTGAGACCTAGAGCATAATCCTAATCTGTAGAAGGCAGAACCAAGTTTTAGCATTGTAAACAACTTAGTGTTTTAAATAAATAATATTAAGGGGATTACTCTTAGATTACAAAACCTAGCTGCTAGCGAGATTCATCCCTGTGCATGAATGAAGAGGTATAGCTTTAATATTTCAGTAAATCATCATTGTTTTATAAACCTTATTTTTGGACAAGGCAAGAATTATATGGCCTCTGTCTCTGACCTTGCCAAAAGGGTGCCTGCCCACATATTGTAAAGTATTGGTAGACCATGTGTTATGGATTACAACTTTCACAGATTTTAAAACAAGCACACGCACAAACCCAAGCATAAAAAAGCATACTGTGGCCACGTTATTAACACTTATATTACAACAGACAGACAGAAAATCTTTTCCCAGGAAGCAGTGTCATCTAACCAACTTAAAATCCTGGAACTTGGCGGCAGGAATCAGATGAGCACCACTGAGAGCCAAGTCAGAGATGCTGTAAGGAAGAAGAAAAAGACAAACACAGAATACCTACACAGCTTAGCGTGGGAAGGCAGGGGGATTGGACTTGTTCCAGGGAGAATCCCAGTGTGATGAGATCACATGCCAGGAATGAGACATGAGTGCAGAGATGCAGAAAACAGCAAACAGCAAGAGAAGATGGGTGGAAATGCAAAGTGCAAAGGGTGACCAGGAGGTGAGTAACAACATTTAAGGATAGGGAAGACATGGGGCCCAGAGAAGTAGTCCACTCTACCTGGACCAAATAGGTAGATGTTCACAGAAGTGGGTCCACTCTACCTTGACTGAAGGTCAGACAGAGAGTTTAAGCCTACTCTTGTTCTTTCAAAGTTACTGACAAGAGGTCTGACTTAAGATGTGGCTACAAACAAGATATTTTGACATAGGGTGTTGTTGCTTGGTGTTTTGGATACTGTTTTGGCCCACAGAGGTGGATTTATTCCACCATGACCAAAAGTTAGACAATTCAGGCCTATTCCTATTTCTTCAAGGATGTGGCAGGAGGTTTGATCCAAGGAGCAGTTGCCTACAGGATGCTTGGTTTAAGGTTTAGTTGCTACATTATGTGGGATGTCCTGTGTATAAGTTGCTTTTATTGGTTAATGCCTAAAGCTGTTTTGGGAGAAACCCTGTCTTGAAAAACCAAAATGATGATGATGATGATGATGATGATAATAATAATAATAATAATGCTGTTTCAGCCAATGGCTTAGCAGAGTAAAGTCGGGTGGGAAATCTGAACAGAGATATAGAGAGTAGGTAGCATCAGAGAGAAGTCATGTAGCTACCAAAGGAGGAGGATGCTGATCCTTACCAGTAGGCCACAGTCTCATGGTGATACACAGATTAATAGAAATGGGCTTATTTAAGATTTAAGAGATACTTAACTAGAAGCCAGAGGTAAAAGGACAAAGTGTTGTAATTAACATTATTTTGTGTGATTATTTTGGTCTAAGCAGCCACGAAATTAACAAGCAGTCTCTGATTACAAAATGGCATGCCAACTTGAGGCAACTACATCCACATAAAATCTGAGAGAGCTTAGAAAGGAATTCTATACACAAAAGAACAGAGTTAAGCATGGCTTCTTGATAGCAGCATTTTCTCAGGTGGACTCTGTTAGAGACAAGCAAAGGCACGATTCCTTTAACAAAAGGTTTTCTGACTCAGCTAGAGCAGCAAAAACCTGCATGGCTTCATTAAGAAATGGCCTTCTGGTTTGTGCTGGCACTGGCAATGTGAATAGCTCTGGGTCCTTTTGGAGGTCCTGCATTTAAATGATGTCTTTGAGCATCATGCTACAAATTGCTTAATGGCAACTTAGACCCGCTGGGTCCCTACAAGCATGGATCACAGAGGCTGTGAACGTAACTCCATCATGTTGGACTGGGTAGAGTAAACAGGCATGGACACAGAGTTGGTCCTAGCCAGGCCTGTTTAGCATTAAAAAAGGCACTCCTGGTCAGAAAATAATTATAGATATGCAATAAAGACAGATTCAGACAAAGGTAACCTTCTGAACAGGTCAGAGTGTATTTAAAAATGTACATAGGCTTGTGAGGCAGAGGAAAAGGAGTATAGTCAAGCATACAAACAGTCATAGATTAAAGGAGTAAAGATAATAAAATAAATACCAAAAAGTAATAGAGTTAAAAATAAGCCACACAAAGATAGAATATACACAGAAAATCTGGATTATCTGTGTTTTCTTTGAATTTTTTGGCTGTGCATAAGCTAACTACAGAGAAAAATTTCATTGTATAACCTCTAAGCTAAACCACCATATATATTTAAAAGGTATCTTGACTTCAACATTTGAGTGTAAGAATATGTTACTTTGAAAAAGAGATTCTGTTTTTGATTCCACAGAAGAAGAGAACCTATGGATTCCTTTCAGGATAATGTGGTTTGATGGAACAAGAATTTCAAAAGGTCTCCAAGAACCCTAAAAGTACTTCACCCCCAAAAAACAGCAGGAAGCAGTTTGGAGGAAACAACACCCAAATTTCCAAAATGATTATTGATAAATGTTTGCTTTCATTTAAAAGGGGATATGATATAGAAATGAATACTTTGCCTTGGTATGGATCTTAATCTATTGATACAAATTTAAGGTCGTTTTGTTAAAATTTGTTTATGTATTTCTGCTCTTTTAAGATGTGTTTGTGCAGCTCATTTAAAAATGTATAATTAAATATAGATTAATAGACAGTCATTTATAGTAAGCAAACTTTTAGTCATTTTAGTTAGGTTTTCTAGCTATACAGAGATATATTTCAGTTAGATAGATAATCTTCAACACTTTGAACATACAGAATATGGTTTAAACAAATGATTTTTGACAGTGAGACATATCTGCTTCTGGAAGAACCCAATTACTTAAGAGAGGTTGATGGCCATTGAATTTGCCTTCAGTGTGGCAAGGCTAGTTATTTGGAAAAGAAACTGCTCTTTCCTGGACTGCTTAATTATATGCTGCATGAATTGGACATGCATGACCCACAGAAAAGAGACTGCTAAACTTTCCAAAAGATTACATGGTCCTTCAGAGTTCCTGCTCCACAGAGGAAACTGCCAGACATTCTGCAGGACACAGAAGAAAGCAACTGATATACTTTGCCATTGCAAGGAAGAACAGATCTTCATATTTCCTGCTTCATGAAAAGTCTTCTGGATACTATGGGCCTGCAGGCTGAATATGGATGCCCCAACATTACACAAGAATTTGAGTAACTGTCCAGGCAGCAAGACGTCTCTGTGAGTTCTAAAACTTTCTAAGTAGCTTGCAATGCACTTCCTGTTTACTTAGGTAATATATCCTTCCAAGGTCTTTAAAAAGCTAAAGACAGAGAGTTAGAGTAATAGTTTTCCTTAGTTATAATAAAAGATAAACTATATATAAAACTTTAGATTCTTAAAGAAATATTGTAACTGTAATTCTTGTTTGATACCTGTTTTGTTATATATAATTTTACTATGTTAAAATTTTTATTTAGACAGAAATGGGGAGATGATGTGGGATGTCCTTCTGTATATGTGTTGCTTTATTGGTTAATAAATAAAGCTGCTTTGGCCAATGGCTTAGCAGAGTAAAACCTGCAGGAAATCTGAACAGAGATATATACAGAGAGAGTAGGTGGTGTCACAAAGAAGACATGTAGCTGCTAAAAGAGAAAGATGCTGGAACCTTACTGGTAGGCCATAGCCTTGTGGCAATACATAGATTAATAGAAATGGGCTAATTTAAGATGTGAGAGTTACTGAATAAGAAGCCTGAGTTAATAGGCCAAAGAGATGTAATTAATATAGTTGCTGTGTGATTATTCAGGTCTGATCTGTCAAAAAATGAACAAGTAGTCTACAATTACAGTTGCATATCCCACCTAAATACAGAACGCTTAACTCAGGACACAGTTGCTTGATATTTCAACTACTGAAGCAATTAATTGCTCTGTTTGTTCTTTGTACCATGTTAAGGCAGTCTTTTTCCTTCTTCCCCCCTTTGGATTGGCATATATAAACATGTAGAAAGTGAACAAGGGCAAATTCATTATTCATTGGATTTCCCTTCTGGTTCTATCTTGCACCTCTATTCCTTTTCTTTTGTATCTTTGTTCTTCCTATCTAATATTTCTAACCCACACACCCCTTCTCCAGAATGCACAACCCTGTCAAGGCTGGACCACATAGATGGCAACATAACATGGGGCCAGTATTCAGGGGAAAATGTCTTGGATCATGTGCATGAATATCACACCACAGGTATAGAGAAGTGAGAAATAAACACTCAGATTATAAAAGTAGAAAGATGGAAGGTGGGGTGGGGAATTATTTGGAACAAAAAAATCTGTAAATAAAAATAATATTTAATTGTAGATATGGACAAAGAAAAAGCAGGCAGCTGTCTGTACATGTACTTGGATGTATTTTGATAGCTAGAGGAGCTGGGGTGGATCATAAAAAAATACAGAGATTTTTGGAGATTGTAAATATTATAAATATTCTACTTTCTCCCCAACACTGGTGGCACAGCTGCTCCCATTTTAGGACTGCCCCAGGACTTGGGGAAATAAAGGTGCCGCCTTACCTACACCAAAGCGACTACTGCTGATAAGTGGGAAGGGGAATGAAGGCATGGCTGCATGTCTATGCCACTGTGATGGTGGATGCCCATGTGCATTCATTGTATCTGGCTGAGTCTAGACCACCCTGTGCCACAGAGCCATAAAATGCAGGAGACAGGAAAGTTTGGAGGGTTATGCCTCCTGTGGCTCCTGCCTGGAGACAGTCGGCAGGGAATTACAAGTGACTAGGTGGCCTATGTCAAGGATCTGTAGGTGTAGACCAATTTAGCAGGAGAGGATGCTTTAATAGAAGGGAGGAAGCAGTAATTCTCCTAATTTTGTGATTACAAGATTTAAGATAGGAAAGCAGGAGTAATAAAATGGCATAGCTATGCCCACCTATGTTGGCTGTCATTTAAGCCTGTGGTTCGTCTCAGATTCACAGCAACAGTGGGCACATGGAAACCTGAGCTGCAGCTAAGTTTGTCAGCTGTCACCAATGCTCACATCTGGAGGGACTATTGAAGGTGGAAAGCAAGACATACACCCTTCCCCAGGGCCCTCTGGTCTCTGTTCCCAAAGGAATGACAGAGCTGGGGAGAGTGTAACACATCTCCACCCTGTCCAAACAAGCATCTGTGAAAATGCAAATAGGTATACCTGTCAACTAGTGAGATTTGGAGCTTGGATTAGAAAGCTAGCTTACTGATTTTGAATGATTTTAAAAAGTTACAAAAAAGCTGGATGGAATCTAGGTGATATTTTTGTAGGGCAACCAATGTGATCAATGTTCCTTATACTGAGCAAAATAATAACTATTGGGCAATTGAGAACAAGTTGAAATACTGTTCCAGCAAGTTCAAGATGCCATTCATCAAACAAAATTGCCATGTTCTGTGGGTCATGTCAGAGCACATTCAAATCTTCCTGGTCCACTGAGCTAATAAGCTTACTCAATTGATCACTTTATCTCAAGTTGAACTTGCTCAGTAATCATACACTTTATATGATCAAAATGGTAAAAATTTAAGCAAACAATTTGAATTAACAAGAGAAATTACTCGTCAGATTGTTAAGCAATGTGATATATGTCCACAATATTTAACTGTACCTCATTGGGGAATAAATCCTTGAGGCCTGCTTCCTAATCACTTATAGCAAATGGATGTTGCTCATATTGCTGAATTTGGCAAATTATGACACATGCATGTGACAATACATATTCAGGGTTTCTTAATGGCCTCTACACAGACTTGAGAAGCCAATAAGCATGTGATAACTTACTGTTTAATGTGTTTTTCATATTAGGAAATCCCTAAAATCATAAAGATTGATAGTGGCCCTGGTTATGTTAGTAAAGCATTTCAAAAATTTTGTTTCCAATGGAATGTTAAACATAAAACAGGCTTTCCTTATAATCCTTAAGGATGAGAAATTGTGCAGTATGCCTTCTTGAAAACACAACTTCAAAAGATAAAAATGGGAAAATTATACCCCCATCCAGAATATAATGCCTTAAATCATGCCATTTTTACTCTAAATTTCTTGAATGTAGATACTTGTGAGCAATCTGCCACAGATTAATTTTGGCATGATGGCACTAGAATGACCTTCACTAAAGCAAAATGGGAAGACCCTTGAACTGGATTATGGAAAGAACTTGACCCTGTTTTAATATGGGGTCAAGGGTATGTCTGTGTTTTTTAACAGGAGAATAATGAGACACAATGGCTTCCAGAATGTCTGGTTTGGTGTATTTAGCAGAAGGATATCAGCCCTGATAATATCATAGCAGTTGATGCCCCAAAGAAGAGTTGAAGGGACATTTCTGATTCTGTGTTCCTAACCCTCTTATTTTATCATGCTGAAGTCTGAGAAAGGAAGGAAAATTATGGTGATGGTTGGTGATTCCCAGTTTCTTTGTGGACCTACTGCACGAACTTCAAGACCTTAGTGAGTCCTATTTACATTGGGGCCAGCCCAAGAATGCTAACTGAATATTTGGAAGTTTATCCATCCTATACCTTGGGACACAAAACTAACTTTTGCCAGTATGGTATTCCATCTGCTATTGAAATAAAGGACCTGAGAACTAAAACCTCAGAAATTTCCCATCTGGGAGAAAGATCTGGGAGAAAGAGACTTGTTAAGAGAATGGAACACTGTTAGGGAGGCAATGTGAGACTGAAGCCCCATTTCAGAAAACGAGGAGGAGTTGGCATAAGCATTTGTAGTGCTACTCAGAGAATGGGACAGTTCAAGCTTATTAAAGTTAGGAGCAGCAATGCCATTGGACTACAGGAGAGAAAAAACACTCATAGCTCATGCATCACAGAAATCTCTTCTTGTCTTTTGATAAGAATGGATTTAAGAGAATTTTGTTTTGACAAATTGTGTGTTTATTGTTAATTTCCATACTAGAATTATGGTATTGACCAGTTAATATTTGTAACTGCTTTAGTTCACTATGAAGATATGAATCTTAGTTTATTGATACAAATTTAAGGTCGATTTTATTTTATGTGTATTTCTGATCTTCATTAAGGTATTGTGTTTGTGCAGCACATTAAAAAATGTAATGTATGGTTAAGAAATACATGTTAATAATCATTTATAATATTCAGGATTTTAGTCATGTTAGATTTTCTATGTGTACCAAGATATATTTCAGATGTGTAGTTATTCTTCAAATATTTCAAAGCCTAACAGAACATGGCATTTAAAAAGCTTTAAAAATATAGGAATTTTCATGACAATGAGACACATCTGCTCCTGGCAGAAACAACCTACTTCAAGATGATGGGCATCAAAGAGGCTCCTTATGGAGTTTGCTAGATATTTGGGCAAGAAACTGTTTTTGCCTAGACTACTTGATGTTATGCTATAGGAACTGGACATACAGGACCCATAGAAAAATGACTGTTGAAGTTACCTAATGAAGGTGAGACAGTCCTTTGGGGTTACTGCTTCATGAAAGATTCTACTAGACATTTTGCAGGATACAGAAGAAAGTGACTGACAAACTGCCTATATAGGCAGAACAGTCTTTCACATTTCCTACTTCATGGAAAAGTCTGCAAGGCTAAAAGTCTGTAGGCTAAAGATGGATGCTGTAACAATACAGAAGAAGGCTGTCCAGGCAGTGAGATGTCCTGTCAATTCTAGAGTTTGGGGACTTGCTTAAAAGAACTTCCTGTTTACTTAGGTAATATATCCTTCTGGAGTATTTGATGGAGTTGAAGAATGGATAGTTTTAATTATATCTTTCCTTAGATATGATAAAAGTAAAATAGATATAAATATTAAACTATAATTCTTACTTGATACCTGTTTTGTTATATGTAATTTTACTATATTAAAG
>LOJH01022376.1:6268-19926 GCA_001685095.1 Ellobius talpinus
CCCCTTTGGATCCCAACTGGTGTGGGATTGTTTATGACTTACGCCTTCACCATCAGATTGTTCTGTATGCAAGTCTGTGAGACATTTCCCTTCATCTTTTAGTGATTTATATATTTATTTTGAAACACGGTCTCTCTTCAGAGCCCAGCTCTCCTGGAACTTGCTCTGTGAACCAGGCTGGCCTTGAACTCAGATCCTCCTGTGTCTAAAGGCATGCCTTACTATGCCCAGCCTATGAGGGTGTTTTCTTGATTGACTGATGTGGGAGGGTCCTGCCCACTGTGAGCGGGGTCACCCCAGCAAGGCTGAGTAAAAAAGCAGGCAGAGCCCTAGGTGGCACCTCCATGAGCTCAGTCAGTTCCCACCCGACTTCCCTCCTGGCAGAGTGTGGCGGGAGATGAACCCTTCCTCCCCAAGCTGCTTGTGCTCATGGTGTTTATCCCAGCAGCAGAGCCTCGGCCTCCCCAGTGTTGGGGTGACAGGTGTGCACACCCTTGGATCACTGGACAAGTCTGGGGGCCGCCGTGTCTAACAGCAGCAGGCCTGGGAAGGCGTCCTCTGCGGGGCAACAGTGACAGACACACATCTCTAGATATGGTAAAGTCATCACCCCTGAACGGGGAAGGCATTCACTCACCCTGTACCCTGCTCCTGGGGGACCACAATCCCCACATCACACACTGGCTCCACCTGAACTGTTATCTTCTGTAGGTCCTCCTCCTGGGGCCTGTAGAGGAAAGCCCAGCCTCAGTTTCCTCCCCGACCCCAGAGCCGCCTGCAATTCCTGGTCCCTGGGGGTCCTAGTCTGGGGGCTACGAGGGAACAGGAGCAGCTGTGGGTCCTGCTGTGGTCTGTGGGGGTGTCTGCAGCACAAGCAGGTGGCCAAGTGGCCAGCAGCCCACACGCTGGGGAGCTGGGTACTGCTGGGTGTCTGGACCTGAGATGCAGGAGGGTGGGAAGGTTCTGGAAGCCGCCAGGCCTGCAGTGTCTGTGGGGTGAAGCCTGAAGCTCAATGCCAAAGGCTGATGCCTTTGAAGGTGGATGGGGACACAGGGAAAGAGGGGGCTCACCGGCCATCCTGGCCTGAAGACTGTGTGCGCCGCCTGTGGGGAAGGAACAGAGTGACTGGGACCCACCGTCAGAGCTGCAGAGACGGCTGGGCAGCCTCTCCTCAAGCTCCACCCACCTGTACCGGGGCTGCTCTGACGTCTCGGAAGGAGAGCGCTCTGGGATGGAGAGGGAAGTAGATGACAAGGTGGTGGCAATGGAGGCGGTGGTGGCTTCTTCAAAGGATGGTGGGGTGCAGGGCAGGAGGTCGGGCCGGCCTGGGGGGGGCAAGTCCAAGCGATTGGGGTTCCAATCCCCCTCCCACTTGCTCAGCCTCAGGAGCTGGCCTTCTTCCTGCTCCTGCCTTTCGGATTCTCCATCCTAGCCCTGTCCGAAGCCCCTAGCCAAGACCACCTGATGCCTGCAGGTGCTCCGCACCGCTCCTCCACCTCTCGCTACCCCCGCCCCGCCACCCAGGGCCTTTGCACGTCTGTACTGCACCCCCGGGTTCCTTCAAGGTCTGGTTTCCTTGATGCCCAGACCACAGGCTGACAGGTCACCTTCATCTTCCAGCGTGGGGTAGCTGCGGGCTCCCCGCAGGTCATACTGTGTATCTTCTCTCTCACTGGGGATCTGGCTAGCTGAGAAAGCCGCCGTGGGTCCCAGGGGTTTGACTGCAAGCAGGGCACCGCGCCCTTTCTTGGATGGAGAGGACTTCAGGGCTGCAGGGCAAAAAGGGCAGGAGTTGGGTGCTGGGGTGGCCTTGGACCCCATGGCTTCTTGAAGGTGACTCTTCCCCTCACTGCTTGCCCCTCTGGACGGCCCCGCCTCATCAGGGCCCCTCCCCAGACATCCTGTGCTGGGCTGTGATCTGGGGAAGTGCTGCCTCTCTCTGGGCCCAGTGGCCAGGAGCTCACTGGCTGACCCTGCACCGTCCCCAACCCCAGCCAGGGACTCTCTGGCCTGTGTTCCCTCCCACAGGCCAGGCTCACATGAACTCTTCCGGAAGACTGTGCTGCTCATGAACTTGAAGAAGCGCTCGGCATAGAAGCTGGGCCGGTGGACGGAGACAGTGTCCTAGGTGGGTGGGATGGGAGCGGAGTCACTGGAGGACACACCACCAGCCTTCTGCCTGTTTCCAAACCCAGGCTTCTGCCTCAGTCCCTTGAGTGTCAGGATGGCAGGCATGCATCATCATGACACTGCACCCCAACCTTAGCACGCACTCTGGAAGCTTCCACTTGCCCCTATCTAGTGACCCTTCGCAGAGTTCCTCTCTCGGAGCCCGGATTCTAGGATTCTGTGGGCAGCCTTGAACAAATGAGTAAGAATCCCTGAGGCAGGGCTGTGGCAATGAGGCCCCCGGGAGCTTGTCACGTAAAGAAACCCTTCTCAGCATTCTTGTGGAGAGCAGGCCAGAGGCCAGCTCTGAGCTGTAGGGTCCTGTATGCCCCCTGCCGTCTCAGCCTGGCCTCCCTGGGTGCAGTGAACGACTGAGTGAATGGCGAATGTGAATGACACTCACCCCATCGTGGACGAGGGCCTTCCAGGTATGTTCTAACTTCTTGATGAACCTGGGGTCAAACAGAAGGACTCAGAAGGACAGCCTGCTGCCTGAGGCAGGGCTGGGAGGGACCTGGCCAGGCTGAGCTGATAGGGGCTGGGTCCTGAGGAGGGCAGCCTGAAGGTTATAGGTTGGAGCAGGCTGAGGTCAAGGGAGGGAGGGCATATGGGCATGGGGGGCAAGGTCAAAGAGGATGAGGTGGGTGTGGCTACTCTTCCAGGCGTGGCCTTTTACCTGTAGGACTGCAGGATGTCAATGATTCCGATGTGCAGTAGCAGCCTTTCCCCACGCCCGTTCACAGCTGGGATCCCACCCATCCTGCAGAGAGGCTCAGGATCAGCCAAACACAGAAGACCTGGCCCACAAATCTGGGACTTCCTTCCTGAGGGCCCCGGGGTCCAGGCTGAGCAGACACAGCACACCTCCATGCGCGCAAGCACACTGCACCCAGGGCATAGCCGGCTGCCTCGCACATCCTAAGCTGTTAATCACACCATACGGCCCAGTCCAGTTACTGATACCCCTTGATGCCACAGCAGCCGAAAGTCCTATAGCTGGAGATGAAGCCCCACCAGTCGGCTCACCTGGTCCCCACGGGGCCCCCACACAGATCCTACAAAACCGAGATGGTCTCGGGGGGGGGCGGCCTCGCAGGGCCTTTGCTCACCCTTCTCCCCCTACAGGTGACAGACCCGCAGCCAACAGTCCTCACGCCAAGTCAGCGTCACTGGGCCTCATTCCCAAGGCTGTGACCGGCAGCTCTCCTCACATTTAGAGACTTTGGACCCATAGTTGGGAACCTGAGGGGCGAGGCACCCTCCCTTTCAGGGCCCTGGGGTGGTAGGATGAGAAGACAGGGACCTGAAGGTCTCCTGCTGGGTCACTACACAAAGACCACTGTCCCTTTTTAGACAGTCTCACTATGCAGTCTCGACTGTCTTGGATCTCTGCCCAGCTCCACTGCCCCCTGGAGCCAGGGCCTGTAACTGCACACACAGCCCGTCCGCTGTCGAGATTGCAGGCTGCATGGGCGTGCACAAGATACAGCCCCCACGAGAAAGGTAGACAGGGCCAGCCCTGGGCGCCCCGTGACCCACTTACGTGTCATCTGTGTCGATGGCCTCCCCAAGGGCTGCGCCACCCTGGATGGACTCCATGGCCGTGGAGTACAGGGCCTTCTGTGCCACGGGTCGCTTCTCATCTGCCGTGCTCTGGGCACCTTCGGCCTGGCGCTCCCGCTCCTGCTGGTCGATGTTGTGCACACCGAGGAGTAGGCTATAGTCCATGATCTTGAAGCTCTCTAGCACCTGGTGCCAGGGACATGGGTCAGGGGACGGGTGGCCCGGTTGCCAACCCAAACCCAGCGCAGACCCGCAGCACACTGGGCACAGGAGGAGCCGGGTCTGCCACTCTCGGACCTAGGGCTCAGTGCCCCGGTGGGGGGGGTCTCCCAGGGCTGGAAGCCAGGCGCCTGGTCTGCTTCCTTCTGGGAGTCTAGGAGCTATGGGCAGTGAGAAGACAGTGTGACGGCCAGGGGGCCCTTCTAGTCTCTGCAAGGAACAGGAATTTAGAAACTCCATGTAGGCAGGCCTGGTTCAGCACGCGCTTTTAGTCCCAGCAAACGTGAGACGGAGGCAGGTGGATCTCTGTGAGTTTTGAATCCAGCTTTGTCTACATAGCAAGTTTCAGTACGGCCTGGGCTACATAGTGAGAACCTGCCTCAAAAAAAAACCCCACATAAACAAAAAAACAAAAAAGCCAGGCAGTGGTAGCACATGCCTTTAATCCCAGCACTCGGGAGGCAGAGGCAGGCTAATCTCTGAGTTTGAGGCCAGCCTGGTCTACAGAGTGAGTTCTAGGAGAGGCTCCAAAGCTACAGAGAAACCCTGTCTCAAACAAACAAAACACAGAACAAAAGAAAATTGTTTTGCCTTATTTCTCAGAAAAGGGTTTGTGTAGTCCATGCTGGCCTCAAATTATCTATATAGCTCAGGCTGACCTACCTGGTTTCTGCAGCAGTACGATGGACCAGGGCTTCAGCATGCTGGGCAGAGGCCCTGCCCACTGAACCCTGCTTCCAGCTAAGCTCTTGTTTCTTGGTGTGTAACGCCGGGGAAGGAGGCTAGCTAGCCCCTGTGCTAGTTCAATGCTAACCACTGAGCTAATCTCAGCCCTGTCTTCATTTTTAAAAGAGGTTCTAGTTAACCTACCCAGGCCTTGACTAATTCCCCAGCCTGAGTGATCGATCCTCCTGCCTCAGGCTCCCGTGCAGGGACAACAGGAGTCACCAGAGAAACTGGTTCCACTTTTGAGCCTAGCAGGGCAGCTCAGGGTGAGGGGGCTGTGTTTACCAAGCAGTCGCGCTGCAGTGTCTTAACCAGGGCACCAAAGGTGTCAGCGTCCAGCAGCAGCCCCTCGGGCATGTCCTGCATGAAATCCAGGTCCTTGTAGGTGGGCAGGCTCTTTTCTTTCTCCTTCTTGCTCGCCCTGCGCTTGTAAGTGGAGCCCTTGAGGTCAAATTTGAGGTGCATCTTGACGACCCGGGGCAGCACATTGTTCATGACCACCACGCGGATGTTCTTGCCGCCCGACTGCACACAGTACAGTCCGTAGAACTTGGGCAGCAACGTGCGCGGGTTCTGGTTGAGGTTCTGCAGGGCAAGGCAACAAGGAGCTGCCACCGTGGACCCCCATGGTCAGATCTCAGAAGAGTGGGGGCACATGCCACGACTTCCCAACCATCCACCCCAGCCCCTCACTGGGGGATTCTAGGGGAGACTCCACCCCGATCACACCCCCACTCCTCTCATCTAATGTTTCTGGTTTTTTTTGGGGGGGGTTTCAAGACAGGGTTTCACCAGGTGGTGCTAGGCCTTTCAGCCCAGCACTCGTGAGGCAGAGGTGGGCGGATCTCTGTGAGTTCGAGGCCACCCTGATCTACAAGAGCTAGTTCCAGGACAGACAGGCTACAAAGAAACCCTGTCACCAAAAAAAAGAAAAGAAAAAAAGGAAGGAAGAAAGAAAGAAGAAAAGAGAGAGAGAAAGAAAGGAAAGAATGAGAGAAAAGAAAATAAAGATAGATAGATAGATAGATAGATAGATAGATAGAAGACAGGGTTTTTCTGTGTAGCCCAGGCTGACCCTGAACTCACAGCAATCCTCTTGCTTCTGCCTCCCAAGTGCTGGGATTAAAGGTGTGTGCCACCAACCGAGGGCTCTCATCTAGTTCTAATTTTTATTTTTTGTGCATGTGTATATATTCATGCTGTGTATGTATACGTGCATGTGTATATATTCATGCTGTGTATGTATATGTGCATGTGTATATATTCATGCTGTGTATGTATATGTGCATGTGTATATATGCATGCTGTGTATGTCTGGTGTCCACAGAGGCCAGAAGGGGGCATCAGATGCCTTGGACCTGGGGTATAGGCAGCTGCAAGCAGCCAGCCATGTGTGTGAGAATTCAGACTGGTTCTCTGCGAGAGCAGCCAGTGCTCTTAACTACTCAGGTCCCCATTATCTTTGTTTGGTTGTTTATTTTTTGTTTTTGTTTTTTTGAGACAAGGTTTCTCTGTGTAGCTTTGGAGCCTGTCCTAGAATGCGCTCTGTAGACCAGGCTGGCCTCAAACTCAAAGATTCACCTGTCTCTGCCTCCTGAGTGCTGGGATTAAAGGTGTGTGCCACATTTGTTTATTTCTTTAAATCTGATTGTTTATTTTTTCTTTTTTAAGATTTATTTATTTATTATGTGTACAATATTCTCAGTATTCTGTGTGCATGTATGCTGTAGGCCAGAAGAGGGCATCAGATCTCATTACAAATGGTTGTGAGCCACCATGTGGNCAAAGATTCACCTGTCTCTGCCTCCTGAGTGCTGGGATTAAAGGTGTGTGCCACATTTGTTTATTTCTTTAAATCTGATTGTTTATTTTTTCTTTTTTAAGATTTATTTATTTATTATGTGTACAATATTCTCAGTATTCTGTGTGCATGTATGCTGTAGGCCAGAAGAGGGCATCAGATCTCATTACAAATGGTTGTGAGCCACCATGTGGTTCCTGGGAACTGAACTCAGGACCTTTGGAAGAACAGGCAGTGCTCTTAACCGCTGAGCCATCTCTCCAGCCCCTGATTGTTTATTTCTTTAAGAAAGGACTCACTGTGTGGCCCTGGCCAGCCTGGACTCACTTGTATACTAGGCTGACATTTAGCCAAGAGATCCTGAGAGCTGAGACAGGAGGTGTGGGTGCCACATGCACACATTTTACTTTGAGATAGGGTCTTACCTCAGCCCTGACTCTAGGGTGACGGTCTGTGTTTGTGTACCCTCTCCTTGCCATTTCTGTATGTGCACACGTGCATCTGACTGCATGCCACAGCACACATGTGGAGGTCAGAAACCACTTCTTTCCTTATACTGTGTTTTCATGCATGCCGCTCAGTGTGGCAGGTGGGGACAGGGGCCTCTCCCTTGAGCTGCCCTCAGCCCCTGCTCTGGTCTGGAGTCTCTTTCAAGGTCAGAATTCCCATCCTGTCCCATTGCAGAAACACAATGGCAGGCTCGAGCTCGGGACATCTGGGGTACCATCCTGGGTATCATTCAGTCTAAGAATGATGCCCCAGAAGGGAAACTGAGTCACAGTCCATGTTCGGCTACCCAAGGTGGTCATAGTCAGGCCTGTGAAGTCAAGAGGTCCCTGCCCTGGGCTGAGAATCTGGGGCACTCTGACTCAGTCCTGCCTGAGTTCCCGGGTGAGTGGAGGAGCGGGGAGCCAGCTCCTGCCACCCCTCCCAGTGGCCTTTTACGATGGGGTCTTCTCATTTGTGCCCATGACTCAGACCTCCCCCGGCTTGGGGCCTACCATCAGTTCTGGAAGGTGCCGCCCCACCCACCCACCACGCACCATGTAGTAGCCCGGCAGCAGCTTCTGCAGGAACTCAGCCTCCTTGTGCATGACAGTCTTGATGATAAACTCGTCGTCGCTGGTGACGTAGAAGACAGAGCCGCTGGCGCCGGGGTTGGACAGTTCGATGAGTGGCTCATTGCACAATGAATACTGGGGGGCAGAGGTGGGAGGCGTGAGCAGCTGGGGGCTGTCTGCCTCGGTGGGCCACACAGTGTGTGATGGGTTTGGGCCTGTTCCCATTGGCACCTCGCTCCCTCCTGCCTATTTACCACCTGGAACCTCAGCGTGACAGCCGTGGCTATTACGTAGCTGGGCCATCTGTCTGTCCTTCCTCCACCCACTGCTGTGAGCCACCGATGTCCCCAGAGGCAGAGACACTCACACCTGGCTGCACTCTCCCACACTGCTGGCCCCTGAGTGTCATGGTGACTGAGTGGTCAGGACCCTTCTGGGAACCCAGGTGCCTGTCCTGTGTCTGTCCACTGTAAACCACGCCGAGCTCACTTCCCACAGGGCCCCTCAACCATGGCTTCTCAGGGTATGAAGCCCAGGCGCTCTCTATAGATGACTCTGCAGCCTACTGGAGACTGTGCCCAACTCAACAGAAGCCAGCAAACAAGGATCGTGAAAGGGACCAGGGTTGCACAGCCTTGAGGAGGCCCATGGGTGGCAGTGTTAAGGCAGACCCCATTGCTGAAGACTTGGTCCCCAGTATGTTCATGGGTGGTGGTGGAGCCTAGGAGAGGTGGCCAGGAGGTGCGTCCTTAAAGGGGCCAAGGGCACCCAGGGGAGCCATACACTCCAGGCCCTGGGCAGTTTGTTACTTGGCAACGCTGACTGATACACTTACCAAATAATCGTCTGGCCGGATGCCAAAGAGTTCCCGGAAGTAGCGGAAGGCAACAGGTGCATAGGTCTTGAAGCGGAAATCCTGGAAGTGGTGGGCAGGGGTGAGGTTGCTCCCTTCGCTGCGGAGGAGGACGCAGGGGGATGGCTGTGAGGGATGGTGGCTTTTTGCGGTGCCTCTCCCCATCAGTACCACATGCGCACGTGGAAGTCAGAGGTCAGCCCCCTTCACCTTATTTTCTGAGACACTGAGCCCAGAGGTCACTGATTTGGCCATGAAATCCCTGCCTCCTCTTAGCTAACGTTATAGACACGTACCAGGACTAGCTTGAGTGGTTTTGCGGCACCAGAACCCAGAGAGGTATGCTTACGTGGTGGCTGTGTGACCCACAGCCCCTCCCTGTCTCACTGGCAATGGAGCCCATGACAGTTCCCAGGGCAGAGATGGTCAGAACAAGACAGCTAGCTATAGTCATGTGACCGATTCTGGCTGATGAGATGCAAGCAGAGCAGAGGTCATGTGCACGTCCTTCTTGGCCCAGAGGGTGGCTGTGCAGGCAGGAGCCAGGCGGCGCGGCAGCAGCGGGCATACCTGGGGAAGAAGATGCTCTCCACCACGTAGAAGTCCTGCATGAGCACGTCCCGCTCTGGCTTAGAGCTGAGGTTGCCCACTGTGTACCCGATCCCCAGCTGGATGGCACCCTTCAGGGTGGACGAGGTGGTCTGAGGGGAGAGTTGGTGGCATCAGAACCCTGAGGACTCTCTGCGCTCTGCAGCAAGATCCTGGCATCCATCAAGTCAACAGCCACCCTCTACGGCAAGGCCCCTGCAGGCCACACCACACGGAACAGAGGGGTGGATCCTTGGGACAGCTGCCTCTCACGGGCTGGGTGGCGTTTTCTTTGGGGTAACACAACACTCTAAACCAGGCAGCAGGGACGGCACCGCATCTCTGGCACACTCAAAGGAACTGCCTATCTCACCGAACTGTGTGTGTAGCAACTGCCATGGTGGGGAGGACACAGCACCTGGTGACCTGCAGGGCCTGCCAGTCAGCCATGGTCCCTACCTCCCTGGCCACCCATGACGACCCCCCAGCCACCTTCTTATACGTGGTCTCTCCAGATGCATCCACGCCTCGATGACCCAGCTTCTTCCCATGGCCAGGGCCTGGCTGCCCCATCACCGAGGGGGCCTGGGGAACAGGGAGCAAATTCAGGTCGGGAAGGTTGCCAGAAGTCGCTGGTGCTGTGGGCTGAGGGGACAGAGGCTGCAGTTCTCCGTATCTGCCACCGGGGGCGGACTGCTCCTAGACACTCAGATGGCCACACACCCCATGCACAGACACTGGAGCATGGGCCCATCCCCCATTGATTGCTCTGTGGCTCTGGGTGTCCTGGGACCCTCCCTTATGAGGAGTTGAGGAAAAACGGTCCCCAGCTAGAGGGACAAGGTCTTCCAATTCCTCACCATCAATTCAGGACTCAGGTCTGGAGGCAGGTGGTGTCTTAGACACCAGGCTCAGGCGGCCAAGGCCCCAGCCTCTCTCCCCACCACTCTCCCTGACAGCACACTGGACAGTATCTGGGCCCAGAGAAGCGCTGTGCCCAGTCTGAGGACACAGCAGTTGCTCAGGACTTTGCCTCCTTGGAGAGAAGGGTAGGCGGACTCACCTCTGCAAGGACAGCCTTCTTCTGGGTCCCACCTGGAGAGGGAGAGCACAGTTAGAACTTGTCTTCCACGGCTGACCTCAGTGTCCAAGCAGAGGCCAGGGTCCAGTCTTCCTCAATTGCTCTCTACCTTCGATTTTTGTTTTGAGACAGGGTTTCTCTGTGTAGCCCTGGCTGTCCCAGAACTCTCTCTGTAGACCAGGCTGGCCTTGAACTCACAAAGATCCGCCTGCTTTTGCTTCCTGAGAGCTGGTATTAAAGGTGCATTGCGGCTGCACCATGGCTCTTGAGACAGGGTCTATCACTGAGCAGCAGCAGCCCCCACCGTCTCCGTCTCCCAGTGCTGGTCGCAGGTGTGCTGCAGCACCCAGCTTTGCACCTGGGTGCCGGGGGTCCAAACTTGGTCCCTCAGCCTTGGACACCCACCAAGCTGGCCCTGGTCCATGAGGGGTGTGCATGCCTGTGCCTGAAGGTGACTTCCTCCCCATCCCAGGCTCACTGGGGTCCCTGGATCCAGACAGAGACAGGGACCAGGTGACTGTGCCCACGTGGGTTTCACACCCAGGACTGTGTGGACCGCAGTGCTGGTGACACGGGGGCTGGAGACTCAGAGGCTGCGGGATCTCAGAGTGGGTGGAGGTCACAGGGTTGCGGAACTCGCAGGAGGCCCTAGAAGTTGACCTGGTGCTTGCCTCGGCCTCTCTGAGCAGAAGTCTGTGGTTTTGTGCCCCAGGAGCCTTCGGGAGACAAGTGCTCACAGCAAGGAGCTGCTGGGTGCAAGGAGGTGTGAATGGAGTCACTCGGTGATGGTGATAGGGGTGGGGTGGGCAGGTGCCTCTGTGGGAGGTGGGCTTGGATGGGGGTGATTCCTAGAACCCAGCGTCACTGCGGGGTCCTGGGGAAGGAAGGAACTGTAAAGACAAGGGTGCAGGCTACCATGTGCTCCAGGTGGGCCTGGGACCCCTGATCCCAACCGTGACTGGGACTGGGGACTCTGGGCAGCTGCACATGGGTGACAATGGTAGCCATCCCACGGCTGAGCACCTGGAGCCAGCGAAGGTTCTAGAACAGCATTTGCCTTGACAGTGGAGCAATCTGTGGGGCCCAGAGAGGAGGGAGGAGAGGCAGGGAGGGGGCGGGGACGAAGGACTGGGNTGGGGGGGCTGGAGTGAACTAAGGCAGAATGTTCTAGGGCTCATAGGAGGCCCCTGGGGTAGGAAGCAAGAACTCAGCAGCTCCCAGGGCTGCAGGTGACATTCTGAGGTCCTGAGTCCTCGACCCTGCCCGTAGCCAGGCTAAGATCCCAGCATGGCTCCTGGACTCTCTGACCTCACTGGGCTCCTGCCTCGGTTTCCCTTCCTGCCTGAAACATGGTAGCCAAGCAGATCCTGGTGACATGGTCTGGAGGGGTATAGCGTCACTCGCGGCCCTGACTCAGCACATACGCCCTCTCCTCCCAGCCAATTATCTGAGTGAGCAGCCCCCTTTTCCAGGAAATTATGTTTAAAAATAGTCGAGGAGGAGGGGAGGTGGGGTAGCAGCTGGCTACGGGCGTGGTGCATGAGCCCCAGTCAGCCCACGTCTGCCAGCAGCACCCAGGCAGGTGGGGCCACACAATGACTCCTCCCCCTTCAGGCCGTGGTCTGCTTTCCCAATGCTGTGTGACCTCAGGTAAGTCTACAAACTCTCTGGGCATGTTGGGAGCTGTGTTATCATCCGCCACAACCACACAGCCGCAAAAGCACGCTGCCTGGGAATACCACCTGGCCACACCCGCTACTCCATCAGCTTCTATCTCTGTAAACCTGACTGTGCCCATCACCGGGCACCCTCTGCCTCACCAATGCTGCCCTGCTCTGAAGCCACGTCTGCGTCCTCCTGCCTCAGCGCTCTTCCAGTCACCGCTTGCTGACTGACGGCCTGACGGACGGCCAGACGGACACCATATACTGTGGGTCCTGAAACTGAGGCAGGGAACAGGTAAACCTGGACAACACCAACAGGGAAGAAACACAGAGCAGCCTGGGGCACAGGAAGGAAGGAACTGCGCTAAACTGACAGGAAACAGAAACTGTGGCCTGGGGCAGGAGAAGAGGAAGCACAGATGGGGGAGGGGGTCCCAGCAAGTGCTTCCTGTCCACAAGCTTCCCTGTTCCGTCTTGCCAGGGCCTTTGCACGGCTGTGTCCCCTGAAGCTCCCTCTGCCAGATTCCCGCAAGGACTGCCCCACGGGCACACTGGACAACCCTCGTGTGCAACTGTTAAGGGCCTGGTTGGTGGCTGATGGCTGGGATGCTACACGCACACAGGCCTGCTCTGGCCCTGGGCAGAACCATATCAGAGAGAGGGTCTTTGAAAAGCTGGCGTGTAGTCCTGGAGGTCCTGGCAGCTCGGCCACCCAGGCACCACACCCACCCACAAGAGTCGGCTCACGGCTTCTCCCGCTAACCGTGACCACAGGTGAGACCCACGGAAGAGCAGCAACCCTGGCTGAAGGCACAAGCGAGGTGCAGAGTCCCCACATCCGGGCTGTGTTCTGCTGCCCAGCGTGACTCCTTGCACGGCAGTGTATCCTGTCGTCCTGCTGTCTACGTACTGGAGGCCACACAGCCAAGCACAGGAATGAGCCCTGACACTGAGGACACAGGCTCAGAGAAACCCAGACACGAAAGTCACAGTGTGGTCTATGTCTGTGGGCTAGGGGCTGCCTGAGGGACAGATAGATGCTCTGAAAAATGTAGCTATACCGGCTGCACAACCAGTGACCCCCGGACATCACACAGCCAAGCACACTGTGTGGACACTGCTAAGTGAGTGATGCCTGCAGTCCACCAATGAAGCTCAAAAAGCCCCAAATCTGAGTACAGAAGAACCCATGGCTGAGAGCACACCACCATGCCCAGCCTCATGGGACCTGCAGACTCCAGCTGCCAGAGCTCAGGCCTGGTCTCCGAGTGGCCGGAGTCACAGAGAGCCATCACTTTCCCTCAGCAGCTGCACACCTGGCCCCCACAACCCACCCAACCCACCGCTGCAGTGTGCGAGGGGACAGAGAGAAAGCTCGGTTCCTGAGAAACAGGTGTGGAACACATCATGAGCCCAGCCGTGCGCCTGGTCTGTACAAGGCTGAGCCACCCTGTGCGCACTTGGTACACTGGAGGGGTTCAGTAGTCTCTTTTCATGACAGCTGTTTTAAGGGACTTCACAGATGTCAGAGCTACCCAGTCCCATACGAAGAACTGCCTGATGCAGCACCAATACCAGAAAAAGTCTACTGAGAGAGGGGCTGGGGCCCATGCAGGTCAAAGAGACACTGCAGGGCACCCACGAGCCAGAACTGCAGAAATAGAAAATAAGGGAAGAGATGGAGGAGCAGACAGAGGAGGTGATGGAGGAGGAGGAGGGGATGGAGAGGGAGGAGATAGAGGAGGAGGAGGAGATGGAGGAGGAGGAGATGGAGGAGGAGATGGAGGAGGAGGAGATGGAGGAGGGGATGGAGGAGGAGGAGATGGAGGAGGAGATGGAGGAGGAGGGGATGGAGGAGGAGATGGAGGAGGAGATGGAGAAGGGGATGATGAGGAGGAGATGGAGGAGGAGATGGAGGAGGAGATGGAGGAGG
>LOJH01022377.1:0-11597 GCA_001685095.1 Ellobius talpinus
CTCTCTCTCTCTCTCTAGATCGGATCCCCCAGATCCTCAATGTGGCCACTGAACTGGAGTTCAACTTAGGGACAATGCCTCGGATCAACTGTGCAGCTGCAGGGAATCCCTTCCCAGTACGGGGAAGCATGGAGCTCCGCAAGCCGGATGGAACCATGCTCCTGGTCAGTGCCAGTCACCCCAACTACCATCAGCTCCCTCATCTCACCAGCTTGACAGTTCATTCTTTGGGCCCCTAATCCCCTCAGAACTTGTAGGCTCAGCCCACCGGCCAGGCCATGGCTTAAATGGGGCAGGCTAACCGGTGAGGGGAAGTTACCAGGTCTATGTTCCAGCAACAGTCAGTGCTGACTCCTATCTGGCTCGTGGAGCATACATTCTCTACTCATAGGCTCCCTCTCTCATCCCTCATAGTCTACCAAGGCCATCGTGGAGCCAGACAGGACCACAGCTGAGTTTGAGGTGCCCCGTTTGACTCTTGGGGACAGCGGGTTCTGGGAATGTCGTGTATCCACGTCTGGAGGCCAAGATAGCCGGCGCTTCAAGGTCAATGTGAAAGGTTAGTGGTGTTCTAAGGCTCCAGAGGATGAATGGTGCTCAGTATCAAAGCTGGAACCCAGCCTGGTCCCACCAGGTCCCACCTGGAAAAGACCTCAGAAACTGGGGGTATCCTCCAGCCTCACCCTGTCTCCTGCATATACATGTGCCGTCCACCACTGCACCCAGGGTCCCTTTAACTCCACCTCTGAAGTGCTGTTCCTTTACCTGACTCACCTCACATGGACACATGAGGACAGCAGACAGGCAAACCTGCTTGCCTCCTCAAAAGGGATACATGCACAGGAGTCTGTTGGGTGAATAAGGAGAGGGTGACCAAGCACTCACAGCAAAGCACAGAGTACCCTCTCCATGGACTAGGCATTTTTTGGCTTCAGCACTACAAGCCTTGCAGCCCAGTACCCCAGGCCCTGCTCTCTTTCTACCCCCTTGTCTGTTTTCATCTCTCTTCTCCCTCTCCTCTCACTCCCTCTCCTCATTTTCTTCCTCCCAATCCCTCACCATCTCCATCCTACTACCCCATCCACCAGACCCCACTTTTCTCTTCTCATTGTTTTACCAGATCTTTGGCTCCAGGCCTCCACTCGACTTGGATTCCAAGCCGCTCCCTAGCACCTTAAGCAAGTTACAGCCCCTCTGCTCATTTCTCGCTGTGTAACAGGGGCTAGGCTGCTTGGGAAGACTAAACCAGACAATGCATTTAAGTAGTTAGCACAATGGTTGGCAGAAGGGATCCTCGATATAAAAGACAAATGCCGTTACCTAAAACGGCATCTGGTGCCAAGGTGCCAACCCTTCTCTGGTAGTACCACTGTGTTCTGCAGTCAGGACCCCTCTCCTGATGCCAGCCCTGCATGGTGGACCTCCATGAGGTGGGGCATTTTCTGCGAGGTTCTGATCCCAAAGCCAATGCGGAAGTTCATGTGTGTGTGTGATTCAGGGGTCCACTGTATACCAGCCACTTAGCCTGGCCTCCGATCTCCTGCCACAGGCACCGGGGACTCCTTAGGATCCAAACTGGACACTCATCTCCCCCAGATCTGTACCTGCCCCTGACAAACTGTTGCCCCCTGACACTCCTTCCTCACCATCCTGCATCTTCCACACTCCTCAGACTCCTCCTTTACTCCTTCCTCCCTCTCCCTCTCCTTTCTTTGCTTTATGCTTTCTGGGAAAGCCAGTCTGAAAGAAGTCAAGGACCCTGTTTGGGCATTAATGCAATAATCTAGAGAGAAAAACTGAGGCCAGAATCGGGGCAGCAGCTGGGGAGAAAACCAGGCAGAAACACAAATACTATTTTAGGGTAGAATTGATTGACTTGAGGCAGCCTGATCAGACAGACCGAGCTCCAGTTCTCCTAGCTGTGTGTCCTTAGGCAAGTTGTATAATATCTCTGAGTCTCGGTTTCTTCAGTCATGAACCAAGGGCTGCGGGAATAATCAGTTATACATAATAAGCGCCAAGTGTGGAGCAGGTGCCGCATCGCTGGCATGTTTTGTCTTTAAAATAAATCAACAGATTGATGAATGATGAAGGGAGGAAAGAGAGCACGTGACACCTAGGTGGTCCCCGCCTTGTCTCCCAGCCTCTCTCTGCCCACTATTGCAAGGACAGAGAGCTGTTTCCCAACCTCCACCTGGCCACTCACACTCTCACCTAGCATCTTCTGAGACACCTATGGCCTCTGGTCAAGTCCCCATGGCCCAAGCTACCCAAAGACCAGAACTGCTTTCTCTGAACCTTGGCCATCCCAGTCATATGGTGAACTTGGTCTCCTCCCACCAAACTAGATAATCTCCAGATCCCAGAGTGCTCCCTTCTTCCTGGACTCTGACTCCTCCTAGTTTTTTGGCAGTACCCCCAGTGCCTCTGACTGCTCCTCGGCTCCTGGCCAAGCAGAGCCGTCAGCTTGTGGTCTCTCCGTTGGTCTCCTTTGACGGGGATGGACCCATCTCCTCTGTCCGCCTGCACTATCGGCCTCAGGACAGCATGATTGACTGGTCTGCTATCGTGGGTGAGTGGGGGCTGAGTTAGGGGATAGAGTGGTGTGTAATAGTGAGGGGATAGGGTGGAAAGAGAAAAGGAGGGAGGGGGTGATACAAAAAGAAGAGGAGGCTGAAGGGGGATGGTGGCTTCAAGATATGGCTGGGACCGAGCGATGTGTGTGGCACACCTCACCTGCAGTGGATCCCAGCGAGAATGTGACGTTAATGAACCTGAAGCCAAAGACAGGATACAGTGTTCGTGTGCAGCTGAGTCGGCCAGGGGAAGGAGGAGAGGGAGCCTGGGGGCCTCCTACCCTTATGACTACTGACTGTCCTGGTAAGAAGCCAAGAGTCTTCCCTTCCTATTCCCCCGGGGTTTACTGCCATGCCCACCCAGAATATGTCTGTCTTGGTCCACCCCCAAAGAACCCTGCCTTTCCCAGGAGAGGTTGTTCCACGCCTACCCACTGGGGATTATTATCCCGTTTAGTCCCCAAGGACCCATTGGATGATTCTGACCTCTCCTGACCTCTGGCCACAGAGCCTTTGCTGCAGCCGTGGCTAGAGGGCTGGCATGTGGAGAGTCCTGACAGGCTACGAGTGAGCTGGTCCCTACCCTCGGTGCCATTGTTGGGTGATGGTTTCCTGCTACGCCTGTGGGACGGGGCCCGGGGACAGGAGAGGCGGGAGAACATCTCATCCCCCCAGGCCCGCACGGCCCTCCTGACTGGACTCACGCCTGGCACCCACTACCAGCTGGATGTGCGGCTTTATCACTGCACCCTCCTGGGCCCTGCCTCACCCCCTGCGCATGTGCTTCTGCCCCCAAGCGGTAGGCCCACTGTGGGAATGATGGGCTAGGGCTAAGGGAGGTTACTGCGCATGTGTCTCCCGCCCCGGAGCGGTAGGCCCACAGTGGGAATGATGGGCTAGGGATAAGGGAGGTTACAAGAGACTGGAGAGAACCCAGGATGCATGGGGAAGATAGAAGATACCAGGAAGACACGGTCACCAGGAGCATGTGGGGTGGGAATACGTGAGGAAATTATGACTCATGTGAAGAACAAGACCATGTGGTGGGGGAAGGGGGGCGGGGAGGGCGCTAAGCCACTGAGGACATGGGATGCAGGGTGACCAAGGGAAGAAACAGCTTGGAGGTAGAGGTGACCTGGGGATAGGAGAGTCAGTGGAAGGTAGCTCGTGGCTCCTGTGCTGGGATCCACAGAGAAGAATATGTGCTAGAGCAATCATGTCTGGCCCTACAGCTAAATAGCCTCACCTAACCTATCCCTTCCTTCCCACTCTTACCTCCCCAGGGCCTCCAGCTCCCCGGAACCTCCGTGCCCAGGCCCTCTCAGACTCTGAGATCCAGCTAACATGGCAGCATCCTGAGGCTCCATCTGGTCCTATATCTAAGTATATTGTGGAGATTCAGGTGGCCGTGGGCTCAGGAGACCCCAAGTGGATGGATGTAGACAGGCCCGAGGAGACAAGCACCATCGTCCGTGGCCTCAATGCCAGCACACGCTACCTCTTCCGGGTGCGGGCCAGTGTGCAGGGTCTCGGCGACTGGAGTAACACAGTAGAAGAGGCCACTCTGGGCAATGGTGAGAGAATGAGCCCTGCAGGATCCCTAGGCCTCAAGAATGTGCTCTGCATGTGCCCCTCCACCTTCCCTCCAACCTTGGAGCTAAGGATCACAAGCCCTGACTTTCCGACCTCAGAAGCTGTTCTCGTTAACTCTAGTCGTCCATGACGCCTCCTCACATTGTGGTACCACGCTCTCCGACCTCTCCCTCTGTGGGATCTCATGGCGGCCTCTGGGTCTCCTGACCCAGTCTGTCCTTCATTGTGTCTAGGGCTGCAGAGTGAGGGCCCAGCCCAAGAGAGCCGGGCGGCTGAAGAGGGCCTGGATAAGCAGCTGGTCCTGGCTGTGGTGGGCTCCATCTCTGCCACCTGCCTCACCATCCTGGCTGCGCTTTTAGCCCTGGTGTGCATCCGGCGAAGCTGTCTCCATCGGAGACGCACCTTCACCTACCAGTCAGGATCGGTCAGTGTCCCATGCCCACATGATACTGCCTGTTGTGTGTGTTTGTACCCACATACATGTAAGCACATATGGGCCTGCACATGCCTGTTCATGTCACAAGTTTAAAGCTACATTCAGTGACCCTCTAGGGTACAAAATAGAACTTTCTTTCTTTTTTATTTTTGTTTTGTTTTTCAAGACAGGGTTTCTCTGTGTAACAGTCCTGGCTGTCCTGGAACTCACTCTGTAGACCAGGCTGGCCTCGAACTCACTGAGACCACCTACCTCTGCCTCCCGAGTGCTGGGATTAAAGGTGTGGGCCACCAGTGCCCAGCCCCCCCTTTTTTAGAACTGAACTCAGCTCATGAGCACATTCATATTATTGGTTGAATAATTAGCAGTCTCAGTTAAATAGAAGACAGTTTGTCCATATTTCACCAGGTCTCATTCCAGGATTGGAAGCCACCATCTGGACCTGTCTTCTTCACTTACCCACCCTCTGAGGGTACTATCAGCCTGTATCACACGGCAATATCCTGGCCCACGCTGGCCTGTCCTTACTTGGGAGCCAGCCTGTATCTTTACACATATGTGGTTAGTGTCCTGAATCCTACTGACTGTGAGCTCTCATCCCAGCCACTAGTCTTTTGTTCTTTCTTTTTCCTTTTTTGAGGCAGGGTCTCTCTATGGAGACTCAGCTGGCCTCAAACTCACAGAGACGGCCTGCCTCTGCCTCCTGAGTGCTGGGGTGGAAGGAATGTGCCACTATGCAAGCCCTCCTTTGAGAAATCGTTCACCCATGTTTACCCATACCCCTTGAAGGGCATCCATGTATGGCCATGCCCTCCATATAGCCGGCCTTTGACCCTCTGGAAGTGTGCACGGCCTGCAGCCTCACCTGCCCTCCTGGAGGAGAGAGACTCACTCTTCAAACTCGTGTGGGTTTTTTGTCCTCTTACAGTCAGGCCATGTCCTCTGGCCTTCAGGCCTTTAGAGACATGGATGGGGAAGGGCTGCTGACATCTCCAGCCTATCTTGTCATGTCCACCCCCTGGCAGTCCCAGCTCCTCTGAGAATGTCCACTCTTGTCACTCAGAGTCAGAACTCTAGCCTTGGCCCATTCTGCTCGTGTCCTTGCTATTTAGAGTCATTTAAAAGAAATTCAGTTACCAAAAATGGCAGAAAAGAGAAGAAGAAACACTTCTCTCTGTCTCTGTCTCTCTCTGTCTCTCTCTGTCTCTCTCTCTGTCTCTCTCTNTCTCTCTGTCTCTCTCTCTGTCTCTCTCTGTCTCTCTGTCTCTCTCTGTCTCTCTGTCTGTCTCTCTCTCTGTCTGTCTGTCTGCCTGTCTGTCTGTCTGTCTGTCTGTCTCTCTCTCTCTCTCGCCAACTCTCCTATAGAAAGTCCATTGTTCAACTCTGGTTCTGCTGTGCCTTTAAAAATCCCACCAAGAGTCCAGAGAGTCAACTGGCTTTCTTGTCTGAGCTGTGTTGACCTTGCTTCTGAGGCCAGTACACACAGGAAATCATCACTGCCATGGGAGATGGGGAGAGGGTAGCAGGGCCAGGTGCTGAGGCAGGGCAGCGAGAATGCAACCTTTAGTGGCCATATGATCATTACACATCTCAATATAGATGTCTGTTCTGTGTGCCTGCACACAGATGCTCATGTTCATGTGTGTGCCATATAGTGGTGCAGATGTGCATCCCATGTATATATACATGTGTCCCTGTGCTGACACACCTTCAGGCCCTCAGGTGCATGTGTATCTCTGAATGGACGGATGCACCTGCATGTGAGCCGCAGAATGTACATGTTTATTCTGATGTATGCCTCAGCTACACACGCTTCATATGAATCCATGTGACCTGTGTCCCCAGCGCTTACCCGTCAAACTGGGCACCCGCTCACTTAGGAAGTCCACTGCGTGGACCATCTGGACCTTGCTTCAGGTTCTCATATTGCAACTCTTTACTCCTGTTCAGCTGCTGCCTTTTTCTGCCATCAACCCTGCCCAGCATAGCCCTGCTTCATAGAGGAAGCTGGGCAGTCCTCTCTGTTACAGTTCTTGAGTCTTCACCTGGGATTAGAGCTGTGTCTAGACACCAAGTCGAGGGACAAAGATCGTCTTTGCTTCTTCCGCTGTGAAGAAAACCTGTCCACCTGCTCCCCACTGCTCAGGGCTTAGCACATAATAAACACTCAAGAAATTCACCCATGGTGGCATAAGTAAACGAATAACTAAAGCCTAGTTGTAGGGTTTGCACAATAATGGGAAGCTTATTTTTTCCCATTACATCTCACTGCAATTCTCTGTTTAAATATTAGAATGTTTTTGGGCCATTGATCTATCCAGGATTTAGCAACTTACCCACAAGCTCTGAGTTCCACCTTGTAGCAAACCACACACACTAGACCCCTAGGCTGATGCCACTGGATTTGTCTTCTTACACACCTGTGCACCCGAAACTCATCTGTGGCTCTGTCACCTGTAATTCTGTGCATTGTCTGTCTCTGTAGCTGTGACTCTGTCCATCTGTCTAATCACTGGACCCTCTCTCTGTGTGCCTCTCTGATCCTCCTTTTACCCCCACATCTCTGTGTGGACTGGTGGTCTCTTCATCCCATTCCATGAAGGGCGAAGAGACAATCCTGCAGTTCAGCTCAGGAACCTTGACATTGACCCGGCGGCCAAAGCCACAGCCTGAGCCCCTGAGTTACCCTGTGCTGGAGTGGGAGGACATCACCTTTGAGGACCTCATCGGGGAGGGGAACTTCGGCCAAGTCATCCGGGCCATGATCAAGAAGGACGGGCTCAAGATGAATGCAGCCATCAAGATGCTAAAAGGTCCTTGGATGTGACTCCAGACCCCAGCCTCTTTCTCTTCCTAAATCCCTCAAATATCAGGCCTATCTAGCTCCTACCAGCATCTGACCCCCCTCTCAGAGTTATCCATGGCAAAAGCTGACACTGATTTCTTTATGCAGAGTACGCTTCTGAAAATGACCACCGCGACTTTGCAGGCGAATTGGAAGTCCTGTGCAAACTGGGACATCACCCCAATATTATCAACCTCTTGGGGGCCTGTGAGAACCGAGGTGAGCCCCTAATTCATGACCTGTTCCTTCCAGACCTCTTCCAGGCCATCACCTATACCACATTAGTGGCTTGTGGGGATCCCTAGGTTCCCCATCCATCACAGAATTCTCCTGCGTCCTGCAGGCTGTCTCTTAAAATCGGGTACTGCTCATAAGAACACATGACCTGTATCTAAACCATCACCATGTGTCTCCTCACCTCCCAGGTTACTTGTATATTGCTATCGAATACGCCCCCTATGGAAACCTGCTAGATTTCCTGAGAAAGAGCAGGGTCCTGGAGACTGATCCGGCATTTGCTCGAGAGCATGGAACAGCCTCCACCCTCAGCTCCCGGCAGCTGCTGCGCTTTGCCAGTGATGCAGCCAATGGCATGCAGTACCTGAGTGAGAAGCAGGTGTGTGTGAGTGAGGCGGGCAACGGTGGGGGGTGGGGAAGGCCTCTGCACAAACCTGGCCAGGTGGTCAAACAGCAGGCTCGAAGAGTGAGGAGGAAGGACCCAGCCCCAGGTTCAGTGCCTGGTGCCAAGTGACTGTCAATGATACCCAGAAGGAGAAGAGGACAGGAGGTAGATAGGGAGGAGGTGTCAGATCTGGAGTCCCTGAGAGACATCCTGGGTGGAGGTGTTGAAGGGGAGAGGTGTAGATCCCAAACTTGCACTCAAGAGATGAGCCTGGGCTGGAGACAGTATGGCACTGCCATTTCAGCACAGTGACTCCAGCAGGGAGGGCGTGGAAATCTGCTGAAGAGGGTGAGGGTGGGCTCCCAAATGAGCTGAGCCAGGGGACAGCTGCCAGAGGGGCACTCCAGCCTGAGCAAAGGCATTTTACAGGCAGCGAAATTTTGAGTCTTTGAAAGGAGAGGGGCATCAGGGAGAAACTGATGGGCAAACATGTCTGCAGAGGATGAAGGACTAAGGGGAGGACCTAGAACATGGAAGCCATTTATGGATTTTCATCAATAAGGGAGAGGGGACAAGATAGTAGGGGAAATGGGACAGAAGGCATTGAAAGAAGGGTAGGATGGATAGTTCCTGGGATCCCAGCTCTTGGAAGACAGACGTGGGAGAATCAAGAGTTCAAGGCCAGCCTGGGCTACATAATAAGTACCAGACTAGTCAAAACTACATAGCAAGACTCTGTTGAAGTGAAGGGAGAAGGTGGAAGAAGAGAAAAGGAAGAACGGGAGAGGGAGGGGATGAAGGAGAGGGCAGTAAATCAATTACACCTGTCCCAGAAAGAGAGCTGTTATCTGGGCTTGATTGTGACCCAAGTCAGGGGAAGGAATGAGTGAGAGCCAGTAACCCTTGTCAGCTGGTCTGTGACGGAGGCATGTGTGTGGGTGGGAAGCCGCTGGGGCTCCTACTGGCCCCATGCTCCAGGCCCCTCAGCCCTCTAGTCCCTGACTTCTGACATTGCCTGCAGTTCATCCACAGGGACCTGGCTGCCCGAAATGTGCTGGTTGGAGAGAACCTGGCCTCCAAGATTGCAGACTTTGGCCTTTCTCGGGGGGAGGAAGTATATGTGAAGAAGACGATGGCAAGTCTCATTCCCACTTAGGGCCCAGGCCCTTCGAGCCCCTCAAATAGCCATTTCTTCCTTCCTGGCCTCTGACCCTTTCCCTCACAGGGCCGTCTCCCTGTGCGATGGATGGCCATTGAGTCTCTCAACTATAGCGTCTACACCACCAAGAGTGACGTGTGAGTATGGCAGGTGGGGAGGGGCAGAGGGCGTGGCCCCATGACACTCAGGCAGCACCTAGATGCACCTCAGCAATGTCTTGGGTTATCAAAGGCATGACTCAGGTGTCAACAGTAGAATCCAGGCGTGCAAAAGTGAGTTCTGAGAATGATTTGGGAGTTTCTGCCATCTTGGAGGGAAGCTCCGAGGCTTCCTAATACCTGAAGGGATTTTTATCTTGGAAGTGACTTCAGTGGCAGGACTGGGGTAGGAAGTATTTAGGATTTTCTTTGTGTAAGAAGAGATCAAGGAATTCTTCAACAAGATCCAGAAAAACTGGGTAGTCACTAGGGGAGCGAGAATGAACCCTCAAGAAGCATGCCCACCTTCCTGTCTGAAGGGTAAAGTCATGGCCACCTGAGGCTTTTACCTGTGCATGACCCTTCAGACCCCTCTGTGCCTCACACACACAGGCATACACTTGTGCACGTGCGCTCACACACACACACATGCACGTACTCACACACAGGCATGCATGTATACACAGAGGTATGCGCACACACACACATGCACACACACATGTGCTCACACACGCATGTGCTCACACACAGGCATGCACACACACACAGGTATGCAGAGGTATGCGTGCACGCGCGCACACACACACACACACACTCTCTCTCTCTCTCACACACACACAGAAATATACAAAATGTTACTACAATTAGTTAAGTCTGGGGACCAGGAGTTATGAACGAGCTTCAGTGGAATAGAGACAGCAACTGGCCAAGGCCAGATACTAGCGGAGAAGCCATGTGCAGGACCTGGTATGGTTATGCAGCTTGGTTAAGAGGAGAGTAGACCATGTGTCTCCCACAAGTCACTAAGTGCCCCCTTCTCATTTCAGCTGGTCCTTTGGGGTCCTCCTGTGGGAGATAGTGAGCCTTGGTAAGCCTACACCCAGTTCTTCAGAGCATCCCACCTTACCGTGGGGCCCCCGGACTGAGGGAATCTTGTACCCTCTGCAGGTGGCACGCCCTACTGTGGCATGACCTGTGCCGAACTCTACGAGAAGTTGCCTCAGGGCTACCGTATGGAGCAGCCTCGAAACTGTGACGATGAAGTGTGAGTTCATGGCCCCTGGAGCTCTGGGACCTCAACTCTGAGATGCGTGGCCTAGGCTTTGAATCTGTGAGCTGCCTCCAATCAGTCCCTCACCTTACAGCACCCTCACTCCCATCCACAGGTACGAGCTGATGAGGCAGTGCTGGCGGGATCGTCCCTATGAGCGCCCCCCCTTTGCCCAGATCGCACTACAGTTGGGCCGCATGCTAGAAGCCAGGAAGGTAAGAGCTTGGGAAAGGTGGGGATGGGCACCCTCCAAGCTCACATATGAGGCCACTATGTCTCCCACCCTCACACATTACCCAAACTCCCTCAGCTGGGGCTGTCACCACAACTGATTGGATTTAGAATGCAGCCCATGCTGGGTTTAGACACTAGGCCCACATATATACTCTTTCCAGAACTGTTATTGCTTAGTCTCAATAGCAAATCCCTCCTCTAAATTCCAGATGGCTATTCTGTCTTCCTCCGAGCCATCAGCCCATTCTCTCCTGGGACCCCTCTCCTCACCTGGTCCAGGGCCGGAGAAAATGCATGAATGGTCACCCAAAATGGAGGAGGGGCTGAATGATATAGGAAGGGCTAAATAAATAAATGGAATTAGTGGGTGATACAATATTCATATGAATAAACATAATGTAACAATAACTGAGTCAAATAGCCATGTGAATAGATGAATTATCAAATTAAAATGAAAGAAGAAATACTGCAAAATGTGTAAATATGAAAACAAGTTTTTTTTAGTTTGTTTGGGTTTTTTTGGTGTTTTGTTTTGTTTGTTTTGTTTTGTTTCAAGACAGGGTTTCTCTGTTAACTAATTCTACAGACCAGTCTGGTCTTGAACTCATATAAATCCTCCTGCCTCTGCCTCCTGATTAAAAGTGGGATTAAAAGTGTGTGCCATCACCCATGAAAATAATGAATTGATTAAATAACTACCTTAAGAAGGAAGGAAACTGGGTGTCTGTGATGTGTGTCTATGTCCCCAGCTCTTGAGAGATGAAGTCAAGAGGACTGAGTTCAAAGTCAGCCTGGCTGGCCTATGTAAGACTCTTGTCTCTCAAGCCGGATGGTGGTGGTGCATGCCTTTAATCCCAGCACTCGGGAGGCAGAGGCAAGCAGAT
>LOJH01022378.1:0-19924 GCA_001685095.1 Ellobius talpinus
GGCCCAAGATGGACGTAGGTTAGAATCTTCCCAGTAAGCCACCACCTCGTGGTGTTTGTCACATGGATGGGGCAGGAGTTCCCAGAGTACTTTCTCTAGTAGGAACGGACAGTTGATTGGCCACTACTGTGACCAAAATAGCCTGAGAGCAGCTTAATGAAGGGAAGGTTCCTTTCGGCTCACAGCTTCAGAGATTCTAGACCACTGCAGGGCCTACCTATCGCTTGGTATTAGAGCAACAGAAACATGGCAGTAAAAGAGGGCAGGGGAAAGCGGGGACTGTGGAAGGATGGGTTATGCCATTCAAGGTCACAACCCCAGTGACTGCTTCTTCCATACCTGACACATGGCCCGAAATTTCCACCTGCCAAAATAGTGCCACTTGCCAGGGACCAGGCATTTAGCAGAGGAATTCTGGGAGACATTTCATATTCAAACCATGACGTGAACATAGAGTTGAGAGATGTGGTGTGCAGCCTGGGAAAGGTAAGTGCTAGGCAGCGATTTGGCAGTCTCACTCCTCGTTGGTGTCTGAGAGGATTTCTGAGGGGAAAAGGCTAAGGGCTTACAGTTCCACATGAGAGCAAAGAAGATGTTAGAAAGAATGTATGCATGGATGAAAGGAGGGGGATGGGTTGATACAGGAGCCAGAACCAAAAAAAAGATCATTTCGAGTTGTACCACACTTTCGTGTGCTTCCAAGTGGCTGAAGAGCATGATAAGGCACAAAACCACACAGACCAACTCTGCAGAGACAAAGCTCAGAAATAAAACTACATTTGTAGCTGAGAACCTACAGTGGGAAAAAGTACAATCACAACCACAGGGTTAGGGAAAAATACGTCTTTCATTTCAAAAGCAACTCAAACAGAATTGAAGACTTAAACCTAAGACCTGAAACTATAAAATTCATGGAAGAAAACACCAAGGAAAAAGCTTTGTGACGTTTGTCTAAGGAAAAAGTATTTGGATCTGATCCCAAAAGCACAGGCAACAAAAGCAAAAAATTAAAAAAAATAGATTAGATTGTACCAGAATAAAGGTTGACAGAGAGCAAAGGAAACCATAAACACAATGAAGAGTTGTGAAAATAGTTATAAACCATGTGTCCCATAATGGGTTAATATGCAAATATCTAAGGATGTCGACCAACTTAATAGCAAGAAAATAGATGGCCCAATTTAAAAATGGGCAAAGGACCTGAAGAGTCATTTCTCAAAAGACAACATGCAAATGGCCATGGGTATAAGAAAAAGCACTCAACATCACTAACCACCAAGGAATGTAAATGAAAGTCACAATAAAATATCACCTCCTGCCTTTTAGGATTAGCTACTGTTAAGAGAAAAACTTTAGACCTATTGCACTGAATATAATTGAACTTGACAAGGAACAGTTTTGAGAGTTGGAGAGTCTACAAACCAAGAAGAGACACAGAGCGATTCAGAGACTTCCATACAGGTGAATCATGTTTATGGACAGAAACAGGAAGTGAGCTACAAAGGTAGCTGATGGGTTAAAACTTGGGTTTGCCTTATTTGAACAGGGGTTGGATAGATGGCTTTCTGTGGATGACTGAAGCAGGACTGCCTATTACAAAACTAGGTGGCAGCCTACATATCAAGTTAAGTACAGTTCATTATATATGGAGAAACAGCTGGGTCAAACTTCAGTACATATTGAAGCAGCAAACGTAATGAAGCATGATGCTCTTCCAGAAATGAGAAAAGACAGGATGTCAGCGAGGAGGAGGAGAGAGAGGCTATGTGTACTGTTGGATGGGATGTAAACTAGCTTGGCAACTATACCAACTAGATGGAGACGTTCCTCAAAATACTAAAGCTCGGTGCATGGATCACCCAGCAATTCCACTTCCAGACTTACAGACAAAGGAAACGAAGTGGTTGCCCATGATCATACAGAAGAGCTGGGATTCAAACCCATGCCTGACCAACTTGTCTGTTCTGTCGCTGGCTACCCACACATTCACCATATATATCCCCATGTCTACTGCACTACAATCATGGTAGCTGACAGTGAGTGTCTAACCTGCTCCCATATCCTTGCCCTAGGCTGTTTGTCTCTGAAAGGTCCAGATCCCCTTGTGTGGGGCCTTGGTGGGAAAGTACCCCTTGCTTTCTCTTAGTGAGAACTTCCTATTTATTCCCTTCCTCTGTTCTTGGTCTGTTTCCTCTACAGCGTTCACTTCAGTACATAGTTATGTCCTTTTCTGCAGTGGTGTGTCTGTCTCTTCCTACCCCTGTGATACATACCATCATGATACCTGACATCATATCTTTCTCTTTTGTTGGGGACGGTAGAGCCCCAGACCCTGAATTTCCTGTAAACAACATGTTATGCTTGCAGTTGCTCTGAGCAAAACAACTTGTTTTTCTGTGTTTGCAGCTGCTCTGAGCAGGAGACCCTCAGGAGTTCCTGATGGCAGGGTGTTGCTGGAGCTCCTTCCACTCCTTTAGCCAATAGCTGCTGAGATACCAGCCCAGAGGGGGAGAGAGATCATGCCCCAATGGGCTGGTATCTCAGCGGCTATTGGCTAAAGGAGTGGAAGGCGCTCCTGCAACAGCAGGGGAGTGGTTTCTGGTGGGATTGGCTGGGGCATGGCTATCAGTTAAGAATCCCTATATAAGCTGCCCTGGAACACAATAAAGGGGGGCATTCTTGGGGTATTCAAGGATAACCCATGTCTCTGTGTGTTTGTGTGTGTGTCAGTCTCCAGGCCCTTGCCTGGCTCGCAAAGGTCCCCATATTGCAGGCTGTACCTACAGGTGTAGTACTGTAATACACATAGTACAGGTGCTATAGGACCGTAGTACATGTAGTAGCATGAACCATACACTCTTTTACCATTTTGTTGATAAATCCTGCGACAGTTCCTATCATATAGTCAGTACAAATGTGTTGAATAAACAGGTAAGTAAGTGCATGCATTCACCTTGTGTTTCTCCACTATATTATCTCATTTAATGATGAAGGCAAAGAACACAAAGAAAAGGGAAGAAAGGTTACATCTACCAGATGGGAGAAAGAGATCACTCCTCACATTACTGAGAGGGCCCCATTGATGGGTGTAATGACAGGAGGGTGTACAGCCTGTGTGACCATGTCCTCTTAAAGACAGAGCAGTGTTTTTCCTATAAGAGATGTGTGTAGAAGTAGCAGTTCACCATGCCAGTCACATGGCGATGACAAATACCTTCAGGCTCTCCCCTGAAGGACACTAGAGATCAGGCAGGGCTGACATCCATCAAAGGTGTCAGAAATGTCAGCCAAGTTGTCTCAGCCGTATCTGACCGATAGCTAGAGTTCAATGGCTTTGTCCCTGTCAGCCCAAGGCAGAACTCTACAGCCAACGATTAAGTCCACAGAGCTGGTGGCTGGGGAGGTGGGGAGGTCATGTTCAATGGAATCGTTCCAACATTGCCGGGACCTCCTTGCCACTCTAAGGCAACCTGCTCCAGGCATATATACTTTCTATTTTAGCACCCTGTTCTCTCTGAGCAGGCGGCCAGAGATGGTTCAGGGAGCGGTGTTAGCATTAGGGTGAGGTTGCCAGGAGCAGGAAGGAGACAAAGACCAAGGAGAGAGCCGTTCTGTAAAACCTAGGGAAATACTTCGTGGGGTTCTGTTAAGAAGAAACAGGGAACCCAGCACGTCCTTTTGCTCAGGTTCAATATTCCCTGAGCTCAAGTTTCTAGGGTTATCTTAAAGTAATGGAAATCAACACCAAACCCAGGACTCCTCCATCTGACACCAGCTAAGCTCAGTATCATTTGGCCTCTACTGGGAAACTCTCATGGTATATTTTCTAGATGATATAGATTTCTTACTGGTGTGTGATTATATTAATTAAAAATCACCATGGTTGTCATCACCATGGTCATTGTCATCACTATCATTGTCCTAGGTTTTAAATAAAGCTTTAACAGCTTACTAAGCACCTTTGAAAATCAGGATCATTTAATTCTGACGTCTATTGCCCCACTCTGAACAAAAGAAATATATTACTGAGAGTTTTGTCACACTGGTTTAGAATCCAATTCACACCAGTTCCAGCCCAAAGGGAAGATTTGCTAGGATACACATTGCCTAACAGAACACAAGAACAGACAATGAGCCAGGCATCCACAGCACACAGGATTTGGGCCTTGGCAGCCCCAGGGACCCCATCACCCTCCTGTGTTTCCAGGCTGCCTTTGTCAATTGCTCATTATTTGATTGGCCTCCTCTGACACTCAGCTGTTCCTGAGTGCCATATAAACCTGCATGTCCAGACACACACGAATTCACCCCTCTCTTTTTATATTCACCCTCTCCCACCCCCACTACTTTCTTCTGTCCCAAGATCGCAGATAACCATTGGCTCATATTTGCTCAGATACCTGCTCTTAGATTCCCTCTACCTGCTACCTAAGTATAGGGCTTGGGTTTGTGGTATAGGAAGAGCTAAGCTGACAAAAAGTCTGTCTAGTCTGAGAATTTGAAAACTGCAAGGATAAATTCATTTGGATGATGTGGGACTTCATCTAAGATTCTATGTGGCATATGCTACTTCATAGGCTTAGTAGCATTGTTGATGTTGCCTGAGACTATTTTGCAGGCAAGAGTCAGAACCTGAAACCCATTTCCCAGATGCTCAAAGTGTTTCTCGTAGGGCCCTAGGGTCCCTGGACAAAGCCTGTATTATGCCTATTCAGATTTGTCTCCGGCATTCATCCTTACGCATGGCAGAGACTTGACAATTTAAGCTAGTTTAAGCTAATGGTTGTCTCTAATGTCTGGAATGACACAACATCAGTATCTTTGCTTTCAGGACAAAGAAAGACAAGAACATGACTGGGAAGATGGCTTCGTGGATACACTGTTTGCCATGCAAGAATGAGGACCTGAATGTAATCCCCAAGACCCAGGTAAATGAGCCCAGTGTGGAGGAGGCACTTACAATCCCAGTGCAGAAACAGATGAATCCCAGGCACTGACTAGCCAGCCAGTCAGCTCAGCCTAGTCAGCAAGACTCAGGGCAATGAGAAACCCTGTCTCAAAAACCAAGATGGGATGACAGCCAAGGTTGTTGACCTCTGGACTCCACATGTGCGTGCAAACACATACACTTACACACACAGAGAAAGAGAGACAGACAGACAGACAGACAGACATAGAGAGACTGTCTGGTTCAGCAAAAGATTCCTCCTTCCTCTCAGGAAAGATAAGGCTCTCTACTCCTCCCTAACCTTAGAGAAGATCTTCCTCCTCCTCATTCTCATCTCTCATCTCTAGTACAGCTTCAGACACCAAACTCACTCCCATTGGCTCTGGAAACTGGAGGGAAAGGATGGGCAGTGAGCCTTGTGAGCGTTTGCACAGCAACACTGGAGAGCACAACACACAACACACTGGGGGCTGGAGTAGGAGGAGCTGGCAGCATCCACAGTTTCTCTGAGCACAGTGCCAACTCAGTGTGTGGCAGGCACAAAGCTCTCACAGCCTACTAGAAGCCAGCGGGTTTAGTGGACCCTGTCTAAGGACCAAACCTGCTTGTGAGTGGAAGAATTTTTAATTTCTATGGTAATAAGGAGCTTAAACTCCATTTCTATTTACAGGCTAAACTTCTGTACTCTATCCCTGTGCCCCAGGCTGATCGCTATGATATGCAGATTTCCTGGGGCCTGGCTATGACTGAAGAGAAGCTATGTGAGGAGGAATTGCAGTTAGGAGATAAAAAGAACCCGTGATTAAAGGCATTGAAAGATACTAAAACAGGAACAGGATTGAAGGGAAAGCCTTTAAAGGCCTGTGGAAAATGAGCCAGGTGGAGTCCAATTCAACCACTGGAAACTTCAAAAGTCTTATTTGAGCCAAGGGGACAAGGCAAGTATCCCTTGAAGACTCCTCAGGGCTCCCTGCTAAACTAATCAGTGGCTGACAGACAGCAGTGTGCACAGAACCCAAAGGTGCCTATCCAAATTATGCACAGCTACTCCATTCAGGAACCTATAGGCAAGCCTATCTCTACCTTTTGGCTGAAATAAATAGAATATATTTAATATTTGAAGGATAAAATTCATGATCCGGTTGGCACTGGATAGTAGCTTCCAGGGTGGTGGAAGGATTAATAGGTTTCCATAAAGAAAGCCTCCGGCCCACTCCACCTTCTCTGCGAAACTTCCCATTCCACAACAGCATACCACTGTTTGAGGGGAATCTTCTAGAAAGCTAATCCCCATTTTGTCAAGGCTCAGAGTGCAAATGAGCATCTCAAACAAGGTAAAATAAAGTTCTTTTCTCTTCCTGCATGTCCCTTCAAGGAAGTTTGGTCCTTAAAGGAAGAGTTTGAGACTCTCAAAATGTCCTCCTCAGGAGCTGAGGGAGGTGGAATGGAAGAACCATATCAAACAGTCTTTTGCTCACTGTGTAACTTCTACATTGGAAATAGTCAAAATGGTGTTTCTGGGCGAGAATTTGATGAAATTACAAGGCTCACTTGTCCTAAAGAGATCTTCGACCATTTTGTCACCGCATTTGTGCTATTTAACTGATTCATGAATTGCAATAAGGTCGCTTTGTCCTTGACAGTTGAGGGCTCTCAGGTGTCTTGTAACTTGGGATTTTTATTTATTTATCTGGGGAAAAGGGAAAGAAAAAAGAGTCTGAGAAGTGGCCCAGAGTCACAAAATAACATAACTGCTACATGGAAAGGGAATGGAGGTCTGTAAATGCAGCTTCCTGGATTCCAAGTTAGGGTATCTTGGACGCAGTCATGGTGCTATATGACTTTGGATGATATGTTTTATTATGGGCCCCTCAAGCATCTCATATGTAAAACAAGAGGCCCTAAACCTGATCTTCATGTCCCTGGGGATGTTCTAATGATCTAGTCTCCCAAGACTCTTCCCTTGTAGAGATTGTACTCTACAAAGGAGAAACAGATACATGTTATTAATAACATACAATGCACACATAGTAAGCTATATGACATGTCAGATATACTGCATGCCACATAAAGGTTATTGAAGAAAAGGTGAAGCAAAGAAGGCTTATAGAGCTTCAGAATATGAACAAGATCAAATTTGAACAATGGAGAAGGACAAAAGCTCACTGAGAAAGTAACATTAAGCAAAGATTTGAAGTTACTGAGACAGTGAGCCATGTGGCTATCTGCAGGAAGAAAACACTAAGCAGAAGTAGTCTAAGCCTAGTCTGGCTTGTCAGAGTTCTCCACTCAGAAAATTATAACTCCATCTAAAGCAGCGGTTCTCAAGCTTCCTAACACTGCAACCCTTTAATATAGCTTTTCATGTTGTGGTGACCCCCAAACCATAAAATAATTTTTGTTGCCGTTTCATAACTGTAATTTTGCTACTGTTATGAATTGTAAGGTAAATATATGATCTGTGGGATGTCTGTTATCTGACCCCTGTGAAAGGGTCGTCTGATCCCTGAAGGGGATGTGATCCATAGGCTGAGAACCTCGGATCTAAAGACAGCAATGACAGTATCTCCTATCCCATGCCTTCTCCCTCCAATGCAACCTTGATGTTCCTTCTACCAAACAGCGAGTTCAGCATTTCCTCACGCTGAACTCTAGTCTGACTTGCCCCATGACTAAAGAGATCCTACATAACTCCTGGAGGCTGAGACGGAAAACATCGCCCTTGGTGATCCTTAGACATTTATTCTTGACATCTGGACATTTCATTGTGAAGAAGCCCAGGCAAAGGAATACAGAGAAGAACTCTTCTTTGGCTCCAGCTGAGGTCCTGGCAGACAACTGTCATCAACCAACAAGAGTCAGCTAACCTGCAGGTGGTTCAACTCTCAGCCATCAATCGTCTTGGCTACTGAGTCTTCCCAACCCAAGTCCCAAATGTTATGGAACAGAAACAAAACATGTTCACTGTGCACTTAACAAACTTCTGATATACATAGTCCATAGGTATAACAGAATGTTTACTGGTGCTTCTAAGTTCAAGTGGTTTATTATGCAACCACTTTGTAAGTAATGACTATTAATAGTCATTGCCCCAGCTAATAATCAATGGCTATTTTGATTTCCATGTGTCTCATGAACCGTCTTCCATAGGTACTGATAGGGTACCTAACTATTATCTCTCCAATAGTTTCAAAGGAGCTCATCAAAATGGAATAGACAGAAACAAACTCAGGTAATATTTAAGTCTCACATGGTGGTAAGAAAGGGCATAGTTACCTAAAGTGGATATTGTAACAACTGCTAACTATTCCAAAGAGGATTTCTGTTCAGCACTTAAATAAGTTCAGTATGATTCAAAGAGCTGGATGTGAGAAGCGAAACAGTGAGGGAACTAGGGCTCAAAGTAGATTTTGTTTCTTGCAGGAAAAGATTTTGCATATTCAGAAGCAAAAAATTACAAAAGGAAATATTAATAGATTGGGTTGTGTGACAAAAATCATAAGTAATATTAAAAGACAATGAATGAGGAGTAATATCTGCAGCAGAGATTATAACCAAAGAGCAAATAGCAAAAAGCAAACACACAACACAAAAACAATAGGATCCCAATTGACTAATGGGCAATGGACACAAGCAGAAAAATTCTAAATGAGAAAAATCTGAATGGTAAATATCCAGACAGTGAGTTATCAGAGAACTTCAAATTACAATACTAATGAGGTAATAATGATCTCCATCTGTAATAACAGCCAAATGATAATGAAGGCGTGTGCTGGCCAAAACAGTCTCACACACTCCCGGCAGTATTTACTTTTGCAAACCTCAGATGAAGTAAGTTGGCAACATGAAAAACAAAAGTATTTGAAAACCATTTACAGCAAACTCATACCATTAGAGGAATACTTGAACAAATCATGTTATCTTCATTTTAGACACATTATGTATCTATTTAAGTCTTGTTTACAAAGAGTTTTTAATGATGTGGAAAATGTCGTCAAATTTTAAGTAAATAAATGTATGCAAATATATTTATGTTTCTTTAAAGAAAAACATCCAAGGCAATGCACCATAAACATCTCCAGGAATTATTGGTGAATTTCTACTTTATACATTTCTTAGGGTTTTGTTGTTGTTGTTGTTTGGCTCTTGTGAAAACAAAAGAAGAAACCAGAGCTTAGTGGGTAAAGACATTTGTTGCCAAGCCAAATGACCAAGGTTCGCTTCCCCAGAACCTATACGGTAGGAGACAAGCAACTCCTGAAGGTTGTCTTCTGATATCTATACATATACAGACGTACTATGGTAGGTGTATACACAACACACATACAGCATATACAACACACATACACACACAGATGAATGAATAAAGTAAATTTTAAAAAAATTTAAATGGATCAACATGCAGTGGAGTACTAGTTTTAATGAGGTGAAGAGCAGCAAACACACCCAATAGAGAGGTGTACCTTCTAATTCGCCCTCCTGTCAAAGAATCCTTGAGCCTGTCCTCCTTCCTACACTGAGCATCATTAATTACATTGCAGGAAAGCTGTGTGTGATATGCTGTATGCACTTGCCCACCTACACATGAAAATCTCACTCTCTTCTTGACAAAGCTCTTTTCAGAAAAGAGACCTCAGAGCAATGACAAGGGACTAACTAATGTGGTCGTAGCACACCTCAATTCAGAAGAATGGATGTCTTTTTCGTTTTTGTCAAGTGAAGGTCTGGGCAGAGGACACAGTGGAGAAAAGTGACATTTAGTCCACCTGATAGTCTTTCCAGACCTCAATTGCAGATGAAAAGGTGGGCAGACCAGCCAGTTACTAAGGCTTTTGATGGCCTCGCATTGCTTTAAGGTTCTTCTTCCTTTCTGACACAGGTTTGTTCTCATTTCAGTAAGCAGTTTAAGAGGTATAGAGCATCTCTCCCTGGAAGGGCCCCAGGGAATTCCCAAGGACCTCTTTGATGATAGCTTAGACTACATGGACTCCTTCGCTTGTTGAATCCACACGCTCTTCAAGAATCAAGGCCCTCATGCTGGCCACTCAGCACTGCGGCTCTGGCCACTGATACTGACGGTTCATCAAAGTGACAGTTTGGCACTATGAGCTCCCATTTCAAACAGGCAAGAGATCCAAGGATCATTTGTCATGATTAATGATAAGAAGCCCAGAATCTGATGACATGATTTCAGCTGCCTCTTGCCCTGCCACACTTCAAAAATTGTACCTGGAGCCAGGATGACATGTGGAGTGGGTAGAGGGAGTGACAGGAGGGAAGATGGGTGCTGGGATCCTGACAATGTCTGATGGTGGGTCAGCCCGTGCCCTGAGAGCAGCAGACGCTGAGGCGGAACCAGCCCCCTGCTCTTGGCAGCTGTAGAAGTAGGGAACGTTAAACCCTCGGTGGTAATGAAGACACCAAATGAGCACTGGGCTTGGATGTTTATTGCAAGTCAGAGGCAAAAGGTACAGGGGAAGCAAAAGTCAGTGATGCAGATCAAGGTGGCAGAGATCAGTCCAGAAAAAGAATCCAGAAGGAACCTAAAGTAAAGATCTAGGGAGAGAACTCTGTTTCAACACAGAGTCTCAAAAGAAGCCAGATGGATGAATCAGGTGAGCCCCAGAGAACTCCAGATATACTAAGAAGGGGTGCAAGGAGCCGCCGTCTCTTCCTGTGCTCCATGATACAGATCCATCACCAACACAACAGAAGCACCCATTGCTTCCTCAATACGCAGAGAGTAGTGGCTCTCCCTAAAATCACCGCCCCTCTAGGCCTCAACGTATCTTTGGGTCCTGCAGTGTCTCCCAGAAATAACAGCCACTGGGTAGCAAAGCAGGTTCCCTGTGCATCCTGGTGGTCTGGTTTGCAGTGGAATACATCCTTTGGCTGTGACCCACACTGAGCAGAAGGAAAAGTACCAGTTCCATAAAGGGTCAGTCTTGCAATGAGCCCTCTAATATCAATCATTTCTAATGTAATACTATCTCTAAGACATTACCCAGCTCCAAAGCTTGTATCTACCGATCCCAGCCAAAGGAGGTGTGAGTAAACCTGTGAGTCCCACTGCACAGGGATCTGCATACACAAAAACCTCGCATGATTCTCATTTTGACTTTCAACGCTCGTAAAATTATTTCTTTCTCTGTGGTTTCCTTCACTGGTCCCCACTGGTTTCCCATCACCTAGAACCAAGCAACACTTGACAACTGTCAACTTAAGCTCAGTACAGAAAATCATCTGCTCCTTTGACAAAGGCTGACACGCTTGAAACAAACCTCACCAATGACAAGCTGAACCCAAAGGGACTAAGTGAAATATCAGACACATCAGATCAGACATTTCCCTCCCTCTTGAGAGCAATTCCAAAATCAACAGAAAAAGTCAGATGTTTTAAGTCTAGGACATTGCTAGAGCCCTTGCCTAAGGCAGTTGCCAGGCCATGGGCAGAAGAGCCTCACCAGCAACACGCCTTCAGAGGACGTGCTGTTGATATTGTACAAACACTCTCCCAATACTTTATGCACAGCCAATGTTATTCCTCAACCTGCTGAGAAGAAAGAGAGGCATACATGATGCATGTTCTCCCACAAGTGAACTGAGAGATGCAGACGAGATCATATTTTTTAAAAAAGCCTAAGAGAAACAAAGAGTAGACTCTGCATTCAAGTGTAGACAATTCCCACATCAGAAGAGTCTCTGTGAATGACACTGGAGGAGCATTTGTAGAAGCAAACACCTGTGGACTCAACTCAACATCCCTCTCCGAGAGGTGGACCTCCTTAGAAGCCCGTGCCTGCTGTCAGTCAGAATTAGAGGCAGAATAAACTCGTTCTCCTTAAATTGCTTTATGTCAGGGTATTTATCACAGATACAAAATGAAATTAAAATAATAAGTGTATAAAGATAGAATTGAAAAAAATGACTCAGGGACATGTGTGCAAATGTTTAGAGCAGAATTATTCTCAGTAAACAAAAGATGGAAACAGCCTAGATATTCGTCAACTAATGAATGGACAAACAAAATGAGATATAAACATAGATCAAAGATCCTTTTACATTTGAATGTAAAAGGATGAAATATCGGTGCATCTACAACAGTGGTAAACTTTAAAAAATATGTTCAGTGTGCTAGAGAGATGTAGGTTAAATGCTTTGACTATACTGTGAGGACCTAAGTTCAGGTCCCCAAGACACACATAAAGCTTGATAGATCTACGATCCTGACGCTCCTACTGCAAGATGAGAAGTAGAGACAAGAACTCCCCAGCCCTTGCCACACGCCAAAGCTTGTTGACCAGCTAGCCTGGTTTATATTTCAGCAAACATGACACTTCCTCAAAACACGAGGTAAGAGATAAGGACTGACATCCATGTTGTCCTCTGACTTCTACACACACTTTATGCCATATGACCTATGTACACATGCATACACACACATACACACACGCACACACACGCACGCACACGCACGCACACACACGCACACACACGCACACATGCACACACGCACACACACACGCACGCACACACACACGCACACATGCACACACACACACACACATGAAATGAGCATGCCACAGAAGAACAAATAAGATTCTACCATTCCCTGGTCTTGGTCCAGGCACACAAGAAGAAAGAGGCAAGCTTCACAGAGATAGAATAAGTGAAAAGAAGGAGATGGAGTGAAGAAAAGAATTATAGAATATTTAGGGTGTAGAAGAGGTTAGACAATTCCTGGGTTCTTGACTTGGAAGAGCAAACGAGCATGTGGTATGAAAGGAAGCCACAAAGTGAGATCACACATCTTGAATGATGCCTGACTGCCTATTTATAGCTCACCTGCCCTCCCCAGCTCCTTCGGGGGGGGGCTTTCCAATTTACAGGTTAATGACATGTTGGAAGTAGCACACACTGAAGATAATCTTGTCAATCCTCTCTCCTGGCCAGCTGCCAGGGTGGTTACCAGCATCTTGCAGGCTCAGCTCCTGACCTATCACAGTACGGTGCTACATCCAATATAGGAACCACAGGGTGTCTCCACTCAGCTCTGTCAGGAGTGGCTAAGGACCAAGAACTAATTACTTTTCATACTTCATACCAGCTTGCTTCCCTCTGCATAGGTGACCCTAGCTCAAGAACAAGGCAGTTTTGTGCTTGATACCACCCTGATTGTCCTCTTCGGGGCTCTGCTTACTCCACACACTCATGAAGATCTCATTCCAGACTTCTGGATCACTCTACAATGTTTTCTTATTGAGGCTATTTTCTTCCTTCCCTTCTATTGTGTGAAGTTTTTTACTCTTTTGGCTCTTTTTGAAGGGTCCACCACTCAACTCCCAAATAAATCATAGACCGAGGCTTATTCTTAGTTATGAATGCTTGGCCTTAGCTTGGCATGTTTCTTGCCAGCTTTTCTTAACCAAAATTAACCCAACTACTTTTTGCCTCTGGGCTTTTATCTTTCTATTTCTGTATACCTTTCTTTGCTTCTTTCTCCGGGCCTGCTGTGTAGCTGGGTGATTGGCACCTGACGTCCTCCTCTCCTTGCTCCCTTTTCATTCTCTCTTTTTATTCTGTCTGCCAGCCCCGCCTATCCTTGCTCCTGCCTCGCTATTGGCCATTCATCTCTTTATTAGGACCATCAGGTGTTTTAGACAGGCAAAGAATCATAGCTTTACAGTTAATCAAATGCAGCATAAAAAAGTAACACACCTGAAAACAATATTCTCCAGCACCCTTCCCTTGACTTTATACACTAGATGACCTTTGGGCTACTTTACCTTTCTAATTCTTAGTTTTCTAATCTTTAAAATGGTCCCAACTCTGATATTGTAGTCAGTATTAAAGAAGGTAAATACAGATGCTGCTTAGAATAACATCTAGAGCATAATAAACTATTACATGCTAGCAATGGTGATGAAGACCACGATGACAGGCAAGACAGTGATGATAGTAAAGGTGATGATGTTGGTGCTAACAGTGGTGGGGAAAAATGTAATGGTGATGATGATGGACATGAAGATTATGGTAGTGATAAAAGTGGTGGTGATGAATTTGATGATGATGGTGGTGGTGGATATGAAGATAATAGTAATGATGGTGCTGGCTGTCGTGGTGCTCATGATGGACATGAAGAGGATGATGGTGACCATGGTGATGATAGAGATGATTGACTGCTACAGTTTGAATGTAAAATGTACCCCTCAGTTTCATGTCTAAACACATGATTCCTAACTGGTACCACTCTTTTGAAAGGTTATAGAAATTTTTAAATGGGATCTAACTGGCAGGAATAGGGTAGGAAGCAGGAGCATAGAGGCGGGGTTTATAGGTTATAGCCCAGCCTGAGTCCCTCGGATTCCTTGTCTTTGAAGATATAAAAGTCACTTCAGGCTCTTGCCACTACGGAACCATACTGCTAAGCCTTCCCCACCATGATGGACTATATACCTTCAAACTATGATGGACTATATACCTTCAAACTGTGAACCAAAATAAATCATTTTCCCTTAAGTGGTTGCTTGTCCAGGACTTGGTCACAGCAACAAGACAAGTAACTAACCTAATAATGACACACACGATAGTGATGGTGAGGTGACCAGGTCTTCCTTTAGAGCACTCAACGGAAGTACACCTCATCCCTGCTTTGAACTGGTTCTCAGGCTGCGCCTCTTATATAAGATTTTCTCGTTTGTGCTTCCAGCTTCCCCAGACCCTTGATTCCACCTTCTCCCGCACCACCTACCTTCCTGGCACTCCTAGTAAAACTCGGGGTCTTGAGGTTAGAAAGCTTAGCACTAATCTAACCCAGCACCTTTATATCTTAAGTAAATAAGATGAAGTTCAGAGAAATGTTTTATTTAGGATCACTGCCTCCTTTGGCTTCTCTGGCATCACATTTATGGATCAGAAGTAAATATTCAATGTTTTTATCTTGCCCATAAGGTGAAGCTGAATGTTGATGTGGGCCAAATAGATTCATGTATCAATCTCTTTGCACTTGCTACTCCTTAATCTAAAGCTCTCTTCCTCTACATATCTACAAGGCTCTGTCACTTACACCATTCCTGTTACCTACACTGAAGTCAACTTGTCACAACAGCCTGTCCTACTCAGCCTCTGTAAACAAGTACCCCCTTATCACCTGCTGTCCTCCACCAGGCTTTGTGCCCCTCCGTGCTTATCACCACCTCCTATGAATCTCTTGGCTTATTGTTAGCACTCCCTAAGGAACGTTAATGCCACAACAACATGAACTTTTTTTTCTGTTTTGTTCACTGCTCTTTCCCTTTTGCCTAAAACGATGCCTGGCACACAGTAGCTATTGAATAAATAACCGTTCATTTGATTGTTCAGCGGGGAAGCCAGTCCATTGTTTATGGGATGAATTCATAAGGTCTCACAAGGTACACAACTTCACAGAATGAAGAGCAAATTAGGTAGATTCCCACTCCCAGGTATATATTGACTTTATTCTAACTGTCATTGGCTTATAAACAAGGCCTCGAGGCAAGAGAAGTGTTCCATATGGCTGCTTGTGACTTTTAGATGAGAATCCAGGGGGTATTCTCTCCAATAGAATGACTGGCTGACACGTGATCCCCAGAGGAGCACTGGAAAGGAAGGTCCTCTTCCTTCTGCCTAGCCCCTGGGCTTCTGGATCCTTCCTGATCCAAAAGAGAACAGAATGCTAGGGGACCACCTGTTTACTAGAATCTGTAGGCCCATTATCCCATCCATCCCAACTTGGGACACATGCTGAGAAGAACATTGTTCAGCAAGAAAGGCTTGGCTGCTATTGTACGGAATCAAAAGCTGTCTCTTTGATTTTGTTAGATTGCAGGATAAATCAAGCCCACAGCTTTCTGTTTACCAAGAAACCACCTGTTTATCATTTGTAAAGGGACTTGATTGCCTCTGGGAAATATCCGTGAGGAGCTGCAGCATTCTATACACTGTGGAGAAGGGCGAGGCACAGAAATCAGAGAAAAGACAAAGGAGGAAGTCAGGGGCTTTGGGAATTAGGTCTCCAGGAGACTCGTGAATACAATGGAAACTCTGACAAGCCAGGCCTCGCAGGAAGCACAGTGTCCACTGTATGGGTTAACCTTAGAAAACTGCAATTTCTCTACTTTATATATTAAGGCACAGAGGCTCTGAGGTCATATGGCTTGTCTGAGCTTCAATAGTCTACAAACTATAAATGTCAAGACTAGTTTTGTTTATTAACCATTGTTCCTAGGCAAACACGTTGGACTGTCCTTCTAGGCGTTTTTCTAATACAACCGCAGTTGGCTTTGCTTTTGATAGTATCAGTGGGGTTCTGGGTTCCTTCCCAGACTCTGAAGAGAGATACAAGCACCAGATCAGAAAATGGTGGACCTGGTGGTTTCCTATCATTCTCCTAACCATGCCCCAGCTGTAGGAGATAAACCGGATAAAATGCATTGGGATCAGATCATTATCAAGGCCTGGAAAGTTCCAATGAATTGAATGAGCTTCCAGTCACAGTGATGAAGGAGCACAATTTTCATGGTATTAAAGAGAAAAGCCCCCAAAGGATGAGAGCTTGGTTGGCTTAGCGGCCACAGGCAGAGCAGAATACATAGCTAGGTGACTATGGAGCCCTACAGCAGGTTGATTTGAGGTACAGTACTACCAGGTCTAAGTGGAAGGTGACATCAGGCAATACCCCTGGCCAGTGGTCAAGGATGTAGTGAGGAGGCTCAAGAGCAGGGCAAGAAGATGGGCCAGATCTAAAGGTCACACAGGAACAGCAGACTGGCCGGGGAGAGGCCAGGCAGAAACCTAGTAGAAAGGAAACAAGGTTGATGGCAGGAAGCACCACTGGGCAGAAAGTAGGCCCTCAGGAAAGGTGACTCCACCCAGCATCCCCTAACTCTAGAATCACAGGTACTACTCCACCCAGCATCCCTGAACGCTAGAATCACAGATACTATGAACTCAGAACCAAGACATTGAGCTCTCTCTTGCTGGGAGCATATAGGTAACCGAACCACAAACAATCTGAGGTTGCCAGAAGATGCAGACCTGATCCAGAGAACAGAATCCTCCTCCGATCCACAGCCTGGGTTGGATACAATCTGACAGGGAAAACGTCCTCTCTTTAGACAAGACTGTTTAAGGGAATATTCCTGTTTAAAAGTGGCCCTTCCTTCTCAAAGTGGCAGTTGCTGACAAGGTATGGCGTTTACAATGAGCACGTACTAACACACAGCTCCTCCACTGAGGTGGGGCTGGCCTCAGAGTGTCACCTGCAAATTTGGCTGGGATAGGACTTTAGCTCTGTGAGGAATCCTCATCTCACCCTTGACTCCAAGACACTCTATGAGTTGGCAGTCTGCTCTAAACTACTGTTTCAAGTCCTTATTCTAAAGCCTCCTCCCTCGCAATCCAATCCCACACTTCCACTTGCATCTTGGCAACCCTCAAAGGGATGTCTCCCAGAGAACGGTCCATCCGACATGTCTCAAAGGATGGGGTACTTGTTTCCCCCCACTGCCTACAAAGCACAGAGTTACCATTCTTTGAAACAAAGACAACAAGCCTATTTATGAGTCAGAAGAAGGATGATTGCCACACCTGAGTTATTCTTTTAGGAAAAACTTTCTCTACTATGTCAAGAAGCAACCAGTTCCCTGTAAAACCCTCTAGGACATCAGCTTGAAGCCACATGGACTGATCTGTCACAGAGAAGAAAGGCCATCGGAAGTAGTTCAAAGGGATGAGTTATCGCTTCATTGTCATCGGATGCTAATCCAACTCTATCACCCAAGATGGTTTTCTCCTACAGCCAGTGTCCCAGGGCAGGTTTAAGGCACATCTGAGAACTCCATCTTGCAAATTTCTTCTACATCTACGCAGGGCTGCTGTCTTGTCAGAGAGAGAATAGGGAAATGCCATCTTTTCTGCCAGCCCATCCTTAGGGAGAAGTCTGCCTCATTAATGACAAGGCCACTTAGTCATCACTCAGAGAAAATCTCCTGGCTATGGCAAAAGGACCCACCTACTCCTCTCCTGCCTGCTCTGTGCTCTTGCTTCCTGCCAGTTTCTATCTTGAACCTGTCTGTGCCCATTTCAGAATGAGCTGTGATGTAGAAATCGCTGGAAAAGCTTAGGGAAAGTCAAGAGGATGGTGTCAATCTGCTGGCCTGGGGTGGGAGGAGCCAGAGTCCTTCACTGACTTGCTGAGTAATTGTCATGAGTGATCACGGCAGTGATTCCTAAATATTATGGGTCACAGACCCTGCTAAGCAGTAGATGAAAGCTATAGACCCTCTACTGCCGGTGGCCATGTCAGAGGAGCAGCAGATGGCATCGACTTTAGGGGATCGGCCCCATCAGGAAACAAAACCCTGGCGGGTGAATCTTGGATAGACAAGGCCCTGAGACCACAGACCTCAGACCCCTGAGTGTCTTTTGCATCTTCTGTGCCTTCACACATCTGCTGCTGCCATCTTTCTCTGGTATCTGGCATGGTGTGGATGGGCGTGGGGAGATTCCCCACTGCCTGTAATATAGTGTGTTCATCTCATGGAAATATCCTGTCCTAGCGGGCATTTTTAATCTATGAATTCTTATGAAGATGATTTCCTGCTAAGCTGTACTGTTTAACTGGAGCAATGTTTTATACAATAATAGTGTTAGTTTAAGTAGAATTTTGTTGCTTGAGGGTTTTCAATAAATATACTAAGGAATTATGATAGAGGTTAGTTTAGTGAAAAAATTAACATAGGTAAAGGTAGGATAAAATGTTGTCCCTGCCTCTGATAAAGCAGGGTCTGCAGAAGATAAAAAAATAAAACAAAGAAGTGTCACACATCTAGAACACATGAGTTTCTGTTGAGGAGCTGCACAGACTAAATCATATAGGCTTAGGTTAATAACTAAGAAAAAAAATTGAGTTCCAGGAGCCAGGTGGGCTCGAATTCTTTTCATCTTAAGGTTGGGAGATGTATTCTCAGGTTTTGGAGTGCATAATAGTTCAAACAAAGCCTTAGAGTGATCTCAGGTTAGATTAAGATATTTTGATAATTACTTTGAGGTTAGGGATCAGAAAACAAAGCAGCCCAGTTATTACTAGCTAATACTTTCCATGTGAAGACTGGTTAGTGATCAAAGATGATCCATTCCTTATACCCATTTCTACCCTCAATCTTCTGATATATATACTGATGAGTGGTATGTACCTGAAAGACTTAAAGTAGAGCTGAGTGATTCAGGTCTGTGATTCCTTTAAGATATCTTGTAAGATTACCTTCCAAGATAAGTAATAAAGTGATTGGTCCTTTCTTTATAAGCGCAAAATGTAGCCTGACAGTAAAAGAAATGGCTGAGAAGAATACCTTGCCTGTTTACACCCTGTTAATCCATAACAATTTGCTTGGGTGTGAATATATGTGGGTTCTTGGGGATAATTTGTTTTTCACCTGTAATATGTAAAATCATGGAAGGGAAATGAAAAACCTGTTTTTTACTTGTATTCACTGTAATCATTTATTTGAAAAACAGAATTGTAATTTCTATATTGCCGAAACATTGTAATTTCTATATTGCCGAAAAGGTTTTGTTGGAGCATATAAGCTGTAGAGGAAAAATAGAGAGAATAAGGAAGAATAAAGATAGAGATAGGAGGAAAACATCTTTATTCTGTGTTCTATATTCTCTTTTCTTATCTCTATCCAGAAATACAGAGAAAGGAAACCATCGAGAGAGTGTGGGGGTGTCTTTTTCTTACCCCCTCAGATGAAAAGGCCATCAGATGCATACTCTGTGGATTCCCTTCGAGCCCTGTGCTGCTGGAGGCTGGTCCCCCAGGCAGCAAGACTCTACTTGTAGATCAGAACCTAAAACTTGTAATTTCTTGGGTCTTCCTGTAGTGACGAGGAGTGGCACGCTGGCCTGCTTTTCATCCCGCCTGGCTCCCGCACAGCTAGCTTTACACCCGAA
>LOJH01022379.1:1693-19924 GCA_001685095.1 Ellobius talpinus
ATTTTAAACATCAGAAGTGAATGCTTAAAAAATAAAATATTTAAATAAAAATATAAAAGAAGTGAGTGTTTACCTTTAGAAATATTCACAGATGCTCATGTATTGTTCACTGAAGTACATTTATAGTCATGAAAAATCTTTATGTATAATAAGTATAGGTAAATAATTTATAGTAAATGTATCTAACCAGTATTATACAACTTTTAAAGCAATGCAATTTTTTAAAATTTTAATAAAAAAAATAACATCACTTTCTTCTTCTCCTCAACCTCTTCCAGATCTCCTCCCTTCAACCACTCCAAGGTGACCCCACTCTTAATCTAATAGGCTCTTTTTCTTTGGATATTATTGTTACATACATATACATATGTGTATATGATTGCACAAATATATAGATACAACTTGTAGCTCGTTTTTGTTGATTTTGTGTATATGGTTGAAGGATCAGCCATTCTGTGATAGGAAACCAGTAGGGGCTCTGTCCTAAAAATGGCTAATTCTGTTTCTTTCAGAACTTATTAGTTGCAGTAGTTCTTTGCTGCTTTTGGACCCTGTCATAATTTCCCCTCTGCCATGAACACACCCATTGATATTGCTGTTGTTCTGCACTTATTTATGCAGCCATATGTAGGAGAGATTGATGTGGAATGTCCTTCTGTATGCTGCAAATATATGTTGCTTTTATTAGTTGATGAATAAAGTTTCTTTGGCCTTTGGCAGGGAAGAATATAGCTCAACAGAAAATCCAAGCAGATATACAGATAAAGGGTGGGGTCAAGAGAGTTGCCAGTGAGCTGCTGGAGCAGCAAGATGTACTAGAGAACAGATAATGCCATGAAGCCATGTGGTGATACACAGTTTATTAGAAATGGATTAATTTATATGTAAGTGTTAGACAATAATAAGCATGAACCATAAGCCAAGCAATTATAACTAATATTAAGCCTCTGAATGATTATTTTATAAGCAGCTGTAGGGTCGAGCAGGCAAGAGAGAAACCAGTCCAGCGGAACTAAGAGAGAGAGAGAAAAACATCTGGCTACATTTGGCATACCAATGTGGGACTTGAGAGTTTCCAAATAAAATCTGAGAAACCTTAAACAAAAAAGGTGGTTCTAGAACACATAGATGGAGCTGAGAACATCTTCCTGGCCTTGTTCAGAGGCTGCGGCATTCTGGCTTGAGCACAGGATTGTGGATTCTCACCAGAGTACACAGAGGTGTCTCCAAGCCATACAGTGTGTTGTATGTGGATTTAGCGTTTGCACATACAGACAAAAAGGGTTTATGGGGAATATGCTACAGGCTGTTTGGTGGTGCCCTGGGCATGTTGCTTTGTAGAGTTGGGGCTGTGAGCAACCTCTGCCATGTTGAAAAGCCCAACATGGCAGAGTTAACAGCCAAACCCTCATATTTGGTCCTAGGCAAGCCAGCTTAGCAGTTTAAAGCAGAGATCAAAATATGATTACAGGGCAGGCAGTGACAGCACATGCCTGTAATCTCAGCAGTTGGGAGGCAGAGACAGGCAGATCTCCGTGAATTCAAGCCCAGCCTTGTCTACAGAGTGATTTCCAGGACAGGCCCCAGAATGCAGAGAAACCCTGTCTCATAAAACAAAAATCAAAACAAAACAAAAAATGATAGCAGATATGCTATAAAAGACAGATTCAGAGAGAAAGAAACCTCTAAATGGGTCACAGTATGTTTTTTTTAAAAAAAAATTCTAGGCTTAAGGACGAAAGAAAATGAGTATAGGCAGTCACAGAAAGAAACAAATAGTTTTAAAAAATAAAACAAAGTCTTTAAAGAAACTTAAGTAACATAAAACAAAAAAAAGTCATATAAAGATGGGAATTACACATAGAGTCTGGATCCTTTATAGTACTGTTTTGATTTTGAAATTTTTGGTTGCTGAAAAGCAAAGGACAGCTGCTGAGAGACATAGATTAAAAGAGATACTGATAAAATATACAAACCTAAATATTTTAAGAATGCTTTCAGTTTGAAATAAAAATCAAAAATGTATTTGTAAAATGGACCTTAAAAGATGCATTGCTTTGGAGAAGCAGTCTGCTGATGTTTCCACAGAAGATGAGTGCTGTGAATTCCTTCTAGGCTAATATGGCTTGATCAAACAAGAATCTCTGAAAGGTCTCCAATGGGAACTATGGACAAGGTAACCCAATATCCATAACAACTTCAAGGCTACTGGATGAGATGGACCAACCATACAAAATTTGCCAGTTAGGACTTGGCTATTATCTAAAATTTTCTCAGGGACTCTAAGGATACTTCATCCACAGATATCAGGAAGCCATCCACATTCCCAAGAGTTGGGGGGTGATTTTTGGCTATTTTGTAGGTTATAGATGTTTGTTATATTTAGGGGAATGTAAGAATATAGGATAAAAATACGACTTAATCTCATATATTTTGCATTGACATGGAATTTGGTATAGTGATACAAATTAAAGGTTAATTTTGTTACACTGTATATATCTTTCTATTCTTGTTTAAAGGATTGTTGTATATTGATATAAATTTAAGGTCAATTTTGTTAAACAATATGTATATTTCTAATCTTTTTTAAGATATTATGTTTATGCTGCTCATTTAAAAATTTATAGTGAAAAAATACAAATTGATAGTCATCTATAATAGTCAAACTTATAGTCATCTAGGTTTTCTAGATATGCAGAGATATACTTTAGATGAATCAGTAACCTTGAAATATTTCAAAGACCTACAGAATATTGCATTTAAAATGTTTTAAGAACTTAGAGTTTTCTCAACAGTGAGACACTGATGTGGGATTCCCCTCAGTATGCTATAAATATGTTTTATTACCATTGGTTAGTAAAGAAGTTTTTTTGACCAATGTCAGGAAATTTGAACAGAAAAATAGAAAGAAAGTAGGTGGAGTCAAAGAGATACCACATAGCTGCCAAAGGAGAAAGAGTCCAGTTGACAGTCAGAAGCTTACCAGTAGGCTCAGCCTCGTGGTGATTCACAGATTAATAGAAATGCATTAATTTAAGATGTAAGAGTTAGCTAGAAATATGCATAAACTATTGGCCAAACAGTGTTGTAATTAATATAGTTTCTGAGCAATTATTCATGTCTGGGAAGCCAGGAAATAAAACAAGCAGTCTTCATCTACAAGGCACATCTGCTCCTGGCAGCACCAATTACTTCAAGAGGATGATAGGCATTGAAGAAGCTCCTTAAGGAGTTTGCTTTCAATGTTGCAAGGCTAGCCATTTGGGCAAGAAACTGCTCTTTCCTGGACTGCTTGACTCTTTGCTGTTGAAATTGGACATGCAGGAACCACATAAAAATGACTGCTGAACTTTCCAAAACAAGATGGGACAATCCTTCAAGATTCCTACTTCATGCATGAGTCTGCCAGACATTCTGAAGGACACAGAGGAAAATGACTGACAAACTGCCAATATAGGTGGGACAGTTTCAAATTTTCTGCTTTCCCCAAGAAGCCTGTTAGACACACTAGACTTGAAGGCTCAAGATGGATGCCCCATCGTTACAGTAGAACTTTAGGTGACTGTCCAGGCATCCAGATGTCTCTGTCATTCCTATTGTTTTGGAAGTTGCTTCCAATGCACTTCGTGTTTGCACAGGTAATATTATATAACCCTCTGGGGTCTTTGATGGAGAAGCCCTAGTAAAAATAACACAAACAAAACAAACAAAATACAAGGGTAGAGTGGGTAATTTGATGCCTGGTCAAAGAGTGGCTCAAATGCAGGTAGCAAAGTGCCTGGTAAATAAGCAGGGATTAAAGTATAAATGTTTGAGTTAAAAAAATTTTGATCTGAGAATCTGCAAATAAACTCTTGGTTTTCTGCAGAGGGATTCTTTGATCTAGAGCTGTGGTGGAAAGATTTGGATAACACTTGGAGAGAGGAAGGGAGGCTGGACATTCCTTGTCTGAATCTTTCTATCCTATTGGTATAGATATACCTATTACTACTATATGGTAATAATCGGTGCCTGCCTGGGCCAGGGGCAGAAAAGCACTGCAGTCTTCCTAGTAGCAGACAGAGATAGAATAGGGAAAAGAACAGGGAGGGAATCAAGAAGGTGCTGAGAGAAATTCCTGTCCACAAAAGAGAACACTTTTGGCAAGAAGTCTCAGTTAGGCACTAAGGACGGTAAAAGTGAAAGTATCTTGGCGCTGCCCTCTTTATATCATTCCTTGAATGCATTGCTTGAACGCTGTGGTTTAGAAAGCAAAGAGTGTCAGCCGCCACCCATTTAGATCCCTTTCCAGGGCTTTGTCCTAGGCGTGATGATTGCTGGCCAAATGAGCAACCCAAACTCTCCGCTTTTCCAGCGAGTTTAAATCCTCTCTTGCAGAACCCTTCAGCATGGTACCTGCATGACCTTAAGTTTTAAAGTCTTTGAAGGCTGAAAACCATCCAACAGTTGTGGAATGCTTGTTGAGATGATGGATGTCAACCTCCGTATGTAATACAATTATTAGAATCCATAAGCATGAATTTAAACATGCTGGAGGATTGCAAACAGCTGGCCCAAGCCTGCATGAGCCCTCAGGATTTTGTTATTTGGATGGCACATTATTATGATTACTGGGAACTTCAGCCTGAAAGAATTTTAAACTCAGGTGTAGCCTTGAATGTGGAGAGGTTCCCGGGGGGAAGGAGCATTCTCGTTGCCTGCTGAACTGGCTCCTGGACCTCCTCAGTATTTTGACCAATTTCTTTTCCTGTGTGACTTAAGGACTTGTACACAACAAATTTCAAATATTTAAGATAGGGACCTACTGAGCCTTTTCCCAAATTTCTGACCTGAGTACAAGGGTCTGTCAAACAGAAAGTGCAGCACAGAGGTGGCTAGCATACTTTGCACCAACTTGCTCGGGATGGGGTCATAACAGAGAAACAGAGGTACAGTGCTGGGTCTGGTAAAGAAAGGCCCTCTGGATAACTGGATCCTGGCATGTCAGGAAATAGTGATGTCTTTGCAGAGGTCTTCATTAGCACTAAAGTCTAATGTCCCCTATGTAGATACAACATTAAAAAACAATTATTAAAACATAAAAAGAGGGACTGACAAAGGATATTCAAGAGATCAAAAACATTTCTCCAAAGAACAGAATGAACCATTTTGGGATAATTTTGTCACCAATAGAAAATTCAGCATGTTACTGGGGTTCTTCATAATCCCCCAAATCAAGTTGCAGTGGAAAAAGCCTACAAATAGTATTTACAAATAGTAAAGTACACAGGGGAAAATATGGGTCTGAATAAGGCTCACCTTCAATATCTTCTTAATATGGCATTATTTACTTTAAAATTTTGAAAACAAAAACTGCATACTGTGAAATATTGCCACTCATAAACATTGGGCAACTTTGTCAAGGCCTATGAGGTCACCTCTGGTGACATGAAAAGATGTAATAACAGATAAATGGCTGCCACTAGCCCAATTACTGGAAGAGGTTTCACTGTGTCTTTCTAGAAAATGGACCACAGCCCATCTGGGTCCTAGACAGGATCATCAGACCCTGGACAACTGATACCAGCAAAGAAGCAGTTGAAGCTGATCAGCCACAAAGATGGCAGCAAGCATCTCTCCTGCTCATGCGGTTGCTTACTGCCCATTTCATGCTGATGCTGAAAACTATTGGTTGTGGTACCTAACCCTCCTTAGGTAACAGGGGTGGGGATCAAAGGACTTTGTCCTCAGGTATTTGATAATGCCTTCAATCAGTTTTCTGATATGGGTTTATAAGAGAAAATCCTAAAATTTGGAAAGGCTTCATTCCAATGCCCAGATAACCTCTTTATTTTCATAGCCCTTATAACCTATTTCCCTATATTACTATCTCTTTAGTTGCAATATATTGGTTGGCATATTCTGCTTGTTGCTAAGGAAGTACTGCTCTTAGGAAAGAGAAATAATATAGAGGGGAACACATGCAGGCATGACCTGGCAGCGAGCCTTAATGGCACACTTCTAAATAAGAAGCATCTACTAAGCATGGCACATCATGCTCCTGAAGTCAGAACACTCAATTCTGAAGCAGTGCAAGTAGCCCCTAGCTGGCCTGAGGATAGGTCTGCACTCTCCCTGTCTGCCTTTATCTGCTTCTTCTGCATAGAGACCCTGACAGTTTGAGCTCTCACTGTCCAATCCAAGAGAATGTCCTACCCAATCACACTCATAGACTCCCACAATGTAAGTGGTTGCTCATATGCACCAAAGCAGATGCCATTCCCTGAAGCTGTCTCCAGAGAGGTTCACCTCCACACCTTACAGACCCATAAGCATTGCTGTCTTGTCAAGGTTCGCCCCGACAATGCCAATTTTGTAGTAAAAGGATGGTCAAGATGCTGAAGTCAGTTTCAAATTTGAACATGTCACATGATGTCCTATTTCCCACACTTTAAAATTTTTGATTTTTTAAATCTTATCCATCTTATCTACGTGGTATAAGAGCATCATTTCACTTTGAATTCTATTTATTGAATTTAATTAATTTGAACTATATTTCAGAAGTCAAACACATTTTAAAGCATAACTATTTATAGACTTGCCTAATTTTCTATGAAGATGTCAGGTTTTAATCTAGTGGTCCATGCCGCTTTTTGTATTACACATAATAAAACTTCCTTTTAAATGAAGTCACTTTTCTTGGTAACATTTTAAAAGTTTTGTTTATGATAATATTTTTATTCAGTCATCACACATTTTTAAATAGTTTAGGTGTCAAGTTTTATTGCAGATGTGGAATGGTTTTAAGAAACATTTATCACCAGAGTACAGAAAATATTTACTAATCTCTCCCAGTATTTTAATGTGTTATTTTGACAAATAAAGCATGCTTTCTCTGGAATTTGTGTGTCCCAAATAATTGAAGCAAGATATGGAAGAGATTAATTTTTAGTTACATTGTTGAGTGGCTATTCAGGACTCTCAGAGGCAGTTTTGCCATGACCGAGATCCAGTTTGTTGTAACACAAGTGTATCATACATAATTCTCAAGTCGTTTTCAGTTTTTGAGACTTGAGTTTCTTACTTGACCTCCCACAACTCTTCTCATATCTGCCCCTTCCCCAATTTTGAATCCTTTAAACTTCTTCGAGACCAACCTGCTGTGCCCTGAATATTCTTAGATATGTGATCTTCTACTGAAATCAACATGCCAGAGGCTAGACTCTGAGAAAACTGGCTTTTTCTTTCCAAACGGCTTACAATTACCTATCACCTCATGATTAGGGATGAAGTTATGCACTGCACTCTCTCTGTATGCTAGGATATAGTCTGCTTGGACTAGCCCAGGGTTTGTGCAGACCTGCTAGCCACTGTGAATTCAGATGTGCAGCTGCCCTGTGTGTCCTGAAGATGTTTCCTTGTAGCCATTGACCTCCTTTTGTCTTTTATACAGTCTTAGATCCCTCTTTCTTTGTAATCCCTGCATCTAGGATGGGGAAAGTTGATATAAAAATTCACTATATAGCTGAATATTCTGCAGTCTCTCATTCTCTGTACCTTGCTAAGTTGTGAGACTCAGTGTTAATCACCAGCTTCTGCAAATAGAAGTTTCTCCGATGAGGACCGATAGATATAGTGTCAATGAGTATAACTGTAAGACATTAGGAGTCCATTTGATACTGCATCAGTTTGGGAGCATAATAGTAGTAGACTATCCTCTAGGGCCTATTATTTCTCTATGTTCTCAGCCGGCACTGATAGTAGGTACTAGTTTTACCTTGTAGAGTAGAATTTGTTTTAATCAGAAAATGGTTGGTTACACTGTAATGCCTGTGCCACCGTTGGCCATGTCTTGTTTGGGCAGTCATTAGGGTACCTCTTAGAGTTAACAGTTAAAAATGATTGATTTTCTTCTCTTCTGGTAGCTTGCATAGCAGCTTCCAGCACTGTGAAATCTAGCCAGTAAGAATGAAGCTTCCAGTTCAATATAAGCTTGATTCCTCTGTGTTCTATGACTCAAGTACATGATATATTCAGCAATAGGGTCTTACTATCAAGTTCTAGAATATAACGAAGAGCAATGCCAAAATCTTGTAATGGTTGGGAGGATTGGGCATCCTCACTGTCCTACAACTCTCAAAGAAATCACCTGTTATGGGCTCTGGATTTTTTATTTGGTATTTTGTAGTGACTAGAAGGGGTGTATTGCTAAATCCCAATTTAATTGTGTGAGTATGTCACTGTGTGTGTGTCTATGTGTGTGAGAGAGAGCATTAAATTCTGAATATATTACGCAATGTGGTATATTTGTGCAATGAAATATTATTAAGCTATTAAGAAAAGTGAAATTATAAAATTCACTAGTAAATGGATAGAGATGGAAACAGTCATTGTAAGGTAACCCAGACACAGAAAGGCTGATGTAGCATGTTTTATATCATCTGTGGAACTAGTTTTTAATATTCAAATACATGTGTTTCATTTGGATTACTCAGAGAGGTCGGGAAATTCCTAAGGGACCATGAGGAAGAATATTCAAGAGGAGACAGATTATATTGGCATCAGGGACTAAACGGGGAATTTCTTGGTGGTGTAGTACAGGCCTCAGCATGTACAGGACCAGGACAACCAATGCACAGTATTAAAAATACAGATGGAATGGAGGAAGGCTGGGGAGGAGTAAACAACACTGAAGACCTTTCTAACAATTCTCAAGGAAACCTTGTTGTTTTTGTCTATGATAACTTTAAAAGCCCAGACTATCACGTCGTGAACAGTTTATGAAGCTGACTGGATCATAGTGTCACTGATGGTCATCTTTCTTTACTCTTGCTCGCTCAGCCACACTATACAAATTCATGAAGAATCTGCTTAGTGCAGACACTGAAGTTCTTGTCCTTTTCACTCCGGCATTCTGAGTCAGGACCATTCTTACTGCCTTGAAAATTAGAAAGAATGAATGTATTAGGTAACTATCTGCACGGTGATGGTTTTGTCCTGGAATACATTAGCAATGAAGAAATTATTTTGAGACACTTTATCACTGAAGAAATTATTTCAAGATAGTTTATCAAGAGAATAGGTTTTTATAATAGAAAATTCTAATTAAAACATAAAGTCCCTCATCTGTCAAGTGTTTAAATATGTGGCTCATAGAAGTGACAATGATCTTCTGGACTCTCTATTTCTACTACCCCTCCACTTTTGCATGTAGGAAATTCATGACCAAATAATGTGACATGATCTACACATTCCTATTTTGACTTGACTGCAGAGGTTGTATAGCAACCCGCAGTTTGGCTTCCTGAGGAATATCTGTAGTCTAAACATCCAGGGGGCAGAGCTGCCGTTGCTCTTCCTACCAGCACTTTGGAGACCTACTGCAGACTTGTGAGGGTAACCATGTATTTTGTCCCCTGCACTGAACTTTTAGCATGCATGCTTTTAATTCAGTGGTATTCTTTTTAGGTATATTAGTTTTATATATATATATATATACTGTATTGTCATATTGGTTCCTATGCCTTGTGTGATTCATATGTCCATGAAAGGGTTCCAGGAATATTTATCAGTGTTCCTCTTCTGTCGTCATTGCATGATTTCTGATAGCTGGCCACACAATAAATACATGGGGGCTCGGTGATGAAATGCAAAGACCAAAAGACACAGGGTTGCAAACTCAATTACTGCCAAACTTGTTTCTAATTCTTTTAAATAAAACAACCCTGAAAGGCAGTCTTCCCTAATGAATTAGTGGGCTTACCGTTGCACTTCTCACCATTATTCTTCCTGCCACAGGATAAATGAGTGTGCCATTGAGGCACTGATACTTCTTAGAATCATGCACAGTTAAAACCCTGGTCTTCTTTGCTGTGAAAAGAATGACTAGAAACATGAAAGAATTGCTAAGTGGGTCTGTCACTGATTAATTAGAGGGGTGAGACCTTTAGTTGCCATGCCCTTAAGATGAGGTCTGAACAAGTGTTAAAAGCAGTTTATCCTTCAAAGACAGCAGTAGTGTTTCAGTTAGGGGAAAATAAATAGCTGGATCATTGGCCTACTCCTTTCCTTTGACTTTGAATTTTATTCTGTTTAATGCTTTGCAATCTTTTGGGACTTGGAGAACTTTTAATTGCTACACACACACACACACACACACACACAATCACATGACTTTTGAGCTTGTATCTTATGCTGGCATATGTTTATAATAAAATTTTTGTAACAAATAGTCATTTAAAACAGTTGTCTTCCAGGAAAACACATCTTCAGTCCTGAATTGACACCGTGCCTGTCAATCATCCACAAGAAGCAAGTTCTCTTCTCCAGGGCCAGTCTTTAATCTCTTAGGAGTGCTTGTTGAAGGGCTTAGCATTCACTTTGATAATTATTTCTTACTCATTTATTTAGGCATATGTTACAGAGATTATATGAATCCCATGTATGCGCAACCACTACCCAGACAAGTGTGTGTTTTTTGATAAGTGAGGAAGAAAATGAAGAATTTCACCCTGGACCACCAGTGACTGATTAGCTCTGGAATTCTGAAGTTAAAAGGGTAGTTATTAGCATAGTGCTTTACATAAGGAAAGCAATGGAAATTGCACAACCCGTTCAGCATAATATTCAAGTGGAAGAGCTTTTGAAGCATGTTATGGTAAGGTGCTTGCTTTTAATTAGCTGTCCCTAAAGAGAAGAAATGTATTATATTTATCACATTTACTTGAAGAAATCTCATACTTATACAATACAAATATTATTGTTTGTTTTCATTTTATTGGTTAAAATATAATATTAATAAGATGCTATTGAGGTATGACTTTATCATTTAGTGGTGTGCCTTGATAGATAAGAGGTAACTGCTGAGATGGGCCAAGAGCTGCTCCTTGCTGGGCTTGTCAGTTCTTCCTTATGAAGCAAGCCTCTTCGTTTATTGCTTTCTTTCAAATTTCAGTGTGAAAAGTAAATTTTAGAAGCACCTTTAAAACCTAATAAGAAACCTGTATAAATTAGTGATATCATCCTGTTTCAAAAACTCATTTTTACTTTGCCTGGTATTTGTCATGTGTAAAAGCACAAGTGTGGGAGAAAAGTGCTGAGTGCTTACAGTGTTGCTCCCTATCATGCAGCATCAGGGCTGCTCCCTTGGCATGTCCTGTGGCAGCTCATCATGCAGCATCAGGGGCTGCTCCTTTGGCATGTCCTGCTGCAGCTCACCATGCAGCATCAGGGCTGCTCCCGTGACATGTCCTGCTGCAGGTCACCATGCAGCATCAGGGCTGCTCCCGTGACATGTCCTGCTGCAGGTCACCATGCAGCATCAGGGCTGCTCCCTTGACATGTCCTGCTGCAGCTCATCATGCAGCATCAGGGCTGCTCCCGTGACATGTCCTGCTGCTGCCGATCCACTGTTTGAGTTCTCTAGACTTAGTGTCACAGAAACAAGTCAGGGGCTAGTAAGGAAGTGTCCTGAATGATTATTTGTATCATGTAGTAGTTCTGTTTCTGAAAGAACTTGTTAAAAAAGGAAGTAAATTATATTGATGTCGAAAGCATTTCTCTAAAGTATCCTGACACCTTACAGTCAGGGACCCAGCTTTGGATTAAACAAGCTGTTTCCTCCATGTAGATGAGAGGCTTCCTGTAACAAATTATGTCTAGGTAGGTTGTACAGTTTCATGGTTCTCTATGTAGAAAAGTCACTCAACTTTTTTTCTCCATTGAAGGATTCTGTGGTGTATTCTTGGTGTTCTCTTATACTGAGTGCTTAAGAGGAGGCCTCCACAGCAAGGAAATAGCTATGACTGGAAGTGCCTAAAGGGAGATTTCTGTCATATCTGATAACTCCCTGTGTGTCTTTAATGATTGCTATTAGCTAGGTTCTGCTTCTTGTGGCTGTATGTTATTTGTGTGTATGGTGAACTCTTTTATGATACTTTGCATGGATCATAAAGATGTATTTATAATTCAAAAGAATATACAACATTTAAGACTACTCAGCCTAGGCAAGGCAGTGATGCACATGCCTTTAATTTTGGTAAAGGATATTTAATGCCAGGAAAGGAGGCAGAGGCAGGCAGACCTCTGAGTTCAAGGCAAACATGGTCTACAGAGCAAGTTCCAGGACAGTGAAGGATACACAGAGAAACCCTGTTTCAAAATAATAATAATGATGATGATAAAAGAATACTCAACCTTATTAGTTATAAAATTCCAGTCTTAAAATTTTCACCATAATTATAATAATAATGTCACTCTATCCAAAAATTAGGAACTGCTGAGTAACTCCGAGTTTCTGCACACACTCATTCCACACGCCTCTAATCCTCACATGGATTTCATGGCGAAGGCACTGGTTTTGAACAAGGCAACTGGTTTTTCAGTTTCACAAAATGCATCCTTCCTCGCCAAGATCCTCAAATGGGATTGATTATGCTGCTATTTTTATAAAAGTAAACAATAATGACAATAAAAATAACATATAAGAAATAAATGAATGGAACATATATATTTCATATACTGAGAAATACTGAGTCACTTAAGTTTGCGTCCACAATGTACCAGGGAGGTATAAATATAAATATAATGTGTCACAGATGAAGATGTTGTTGTATTAAATATTTGTTGTAGGAGCTGTGAGGACTTCACATGTCATCTTTCACTATTTTTAAGATAAGGTCCTTACATAAATTTAAATAATGTGTATACATGTACTTTGTCTCAGAAAAATGGCTTAGGGCATTCAAGTTAGGAGAGAGACGGGAAGGCGACAATGACATCTGTCAGCTCATGGATTCCCAGGCCTGATGCAGATGGTCTGAGCTGATCCCAGGTCCCCACACCACCTCTCGAGCTACAGGCTTTTCCAACACGGTGACCTTCTGAAAGAGAGCCAACTGTGAAGGAAATTTACAAGGCACATTAATTTTGAGTCTAGGTTACCTGAAAGAAAGACGAACCTGACAGTCAGAGAGACAATCTGGTTGCGGTGATTCATTCAGGCAATAGCAAAACAAAGAAAGAAGGCTGACCACGAGGGCTCATTTACTTTCTTGAATACTTAATGACCTCATGACTTCAGTAAGTTGCAGATATGTTCATCTCTAATTTACTACTTTTAAACTCAAGTGAATATTACAAGCAAAAAAAATTACACACCGAAATTAACTAAACACAAACTCTATACATTTCAGTAAATATTTTAATGCAGTTAGAATATGAATTCTAAGTCATCTCTAATTTATTTAACCAAATGAGCTCCTGTTTTTTTTAGAAATGATTGCTTCATGGAGATATCAACTATGGAGCAGACATTGATACAAGCAGTGGTAATTAATCATCAATTATGCATGTTTATGGTGTGTGGTAATAGTCATTGGAATGCAGCTATAAATAAATACTTGCTATGTTTAATGTTGATACATGCTACCAAAGCACAACACATAAAGGGAGGATGTGCTGAAGCACAGACACGCACACAGAAGGTGCCCTTAAGGAGAAGGGAACTTCATCTGGAGTGAACGCTCACATGAAGTGAATGGAGACACTGGGTTCCAAAAGGAAAAGCTAACATAGTAGATGTGAAAGAGTGCACAGAAGTGCTAAGTGATATACATTCATTGAGTACTTAGTGCTAAAGATACATACATCTTTTTAGTGAATTATACTCTGTGAGCTCATAAATTTCTGTGGCTAATTGATAAATTTTGAACATGGTGTATTTCTTGTCATTTGTCCTGGGAAAACACAATCCAAATCAAGAATTCGGTCTCAAAAATCTTCTGTTCAGAAACACTGCATAATTATTTCAGATACATTTGCTTTTGTTCAAGGGTCAAAAGTAATTCTTAAAATATTGGAAAAGAAACTATCCTTTAAATGTTAATACAAAAAGAGATACTAGAGAGGTTTACAAAAAATTTGTAAAGCTTGTTTTCACCTTATTATACAAAGAAAGCTAAAAATAAATGAGCATGAAACATTGACTTTTATCCGTCTTGAATTTCATGGAGCATCCAGAGTGCTGCATCTGTCCCTTCAAATATTTATCCATCACTTCCAGACAAGTAGTGTGTGAGGCAATAAATAACAGACAGCAAGAACAGAGGAAAACAGTTTTATAATGCCTTATGCTTAAACTGTCACTCTGGCAGGAAGTAATAATTGCATGCTGCATTATTTAAGGTGAGGTAATAGACTACTTCCTTCCACAGGCAGATTCCTCGGTGGATTGCTGCCTGACTCAGATGCCCCTGTTTCCTCAGGGAATCACTCGAGGTGTAGGTGCGATGTGATGGTCTGCTGAAGCCCCATGCTTTTTCTGTTTTTGAGGCTTCTACCCATCAATTGTCATAAGGGGAAGAATTTTCTCAAGTGTGAGGTGTTTCAAGCAGGAGATGGTGGTGTGTAATAGAAATAGCACGGAAGAGATTAGAGCGATCTCTGCTTGACTTTCCTACTCATTAGCTGTATGATTCAGAGCCAGTTATCAAGTGGCCCGCGATTCCGTTTATTTATGTATGAAACAGAAGCAGTGATGCTGACTCAGCCGAGCCACTCAGAGGAATAATGTGATGAAGTCCTGCACCTTACTTTGGGAGCCCAGCAAATAAAATAAAAGTTTACTGCTTGACAGATGAGTTAAAGATCTCCAGTTACAAAATGAATTTGCAGACTGAAACCGTTCAGTGTCAAGTGTGGCCTCAAGCTCTGTGCCAGCTTTGGAGGTTGGGGTGGACACAAAGGACCCACATTCTTGCCTGTTTCTGCGCTCCTCTGTGCTTTCTTTTTATTATGTGTCGGTTTTTTTTCTCCTGGAAGAGAGAATAAACTTCTACCTAGACAAGTCTCAGTGGTCAGGTGCCCATTCAGTTGCAAACTTTCTTTGGTTTTGAAGTAGGAGAGCAGAGTGTAGAGTAACGCTTCTGGGGACAGCCATATTGTTTACGTAGAGGTTGTGTCCTTAGCATCACCATTTAAAGATATATGTGCCTTCATTCATGTTTGTGAGGGTTTCATGCAGCTCAGCTGTCTTTCTCTGCTTATTCACTTGCTATCTTCAATTCATGCTCACAAACACTATGTCTTTGTTGGAATACCTCAGTAATTCTTTAGGACTAAGGCAGAAAAACGTAAATGGTTAGGCTATCCTTCAATTACTAAATATTCAAAATGTTCAGTGTACTTAAAAGAATGAATTACATTAATAGTAGCATTTTCAAGTAAAAATCATAGTAACTGGGTGATGATTGAATTTCACACCTCTAAAGAGACTGCCTTTTATTGCCCTGTAGGTGAATTTAAATAAAGTCTTCTGTACTTTGCCTACTAAAGTGCACAATATGAGTTTATTAAATTATTTTTATCACAATGTCATGGTTTTCACTTTCTACATGGCCTCCATTCCATGTGCATAATTATTGAGTGGTTCATATCAAGTTGGTGGGTAGACCTTGGAGATAATAAAAAGAAAATATAATTTACAGCTTGCCAATTTTATAAAATGGCATTTCCTTTCTAATATAGTAGAAGCAAACAGAAGAAACAATGTGGGAGGAGGTCTATAATCAGGCTGTGGTTATCAAAAAAAGGTAAAAAACAAAATGCATCTCTCCGATGCTGGTGCTATGTCAAGGGTGTGGGGCGGGTTACAGTCATTTTCCACATAGAGAATGACACCGGCAGAGGTGAAACTGTGGCTGTGGGTAATGTCACAGAAGGCACACAAGGTTTCCTAAAACAGCAGCACTGTCGTGAAAATACTGCCAGCAGAGTTAACTGAGGAGAACACAAAAGAAAGTCAGCTGCAGACATGGCAGGAATCTTTCTACAATTCCAATCTCTGGAGTTAAGCTGCTGGTAGTCAGCTATGGCCCAGAAATGTGGAGGGACACAGACTGTAGGTGACACTTTACAATTGTTACTCATATATTTGTTTTATTTGTTGTCAGTTATAGCTAATCGATCACCTGCCAGTTTATAAGTTAAATTTTATCTTTTATGCATACGATGCCGAAAAGGCATATGGGGTGGCACACACTGAGAATTCAGGCATCCCATAGAACTTCGGAACATATTTCTTGTGGGCAGAAGGAAACAACTAGATAAGAATATGCTTTTAGCTATTGAATATTAATGGAATACAAAAATATTGGTGAAGTTATTTTTCCACATGGATGAATTTTCTAATAAAGGCTAAAGGAAAGATACTTTAATTTATTCATTCTTGATAAAAAATGTATTTCACTTTCTCCTTGCCTCATTAGTCAAAGTATAAGAACATGTGTGACTCCTGCTCATAGTTTTAAACTTACTGTAGAATTTGGAGTTTGTAAAAATATAAAAGTAAGGTTTTTTTGGTTTTTTTTTCCCTTAGCATAAGAATCATGTCTTCCTAGGACAATTTAGAACACTAGAACTCTTTGCTCATTTCTGTTTAGTACTTTATTTATTCATTTTTTTACTGTGGGGGATATTAGCAGAAAACCTTGGGAGTCATTTCTCTCCTTTTACCTCAGAAGTCTCAGGAATCAAACACATGCTCGGTGGCAAGTCCTTTCACTGACTGGACCACACCCCCAGTCCTCTTTGCATTGTCTCTTAACAGCCTTGTGTTGGTCCATATTTTTGTATTTGTCATGATACAGAACCGCCTTTTGCCATTTTTCCCTTTTAAAAACATTTAAAACCATGAAAGTTTTTAAACTACTTTTGAAAACAGAAAACTTTTGTAATTTCCTTTCTGTAATTTTTAAAAATTAATTTATTTTTTTAAGAAAAAAATTTAAACTTTGCATACCAATCCAAGTTACCACTCCTGCTCCTCCCACCCTCCCCCACTCCACCCCTCATTTACTCCTCAGAGAAGGTGAGGCTTCCCATAGGGAGTTGACATTTTATTGTGAAAAAGCCTTGGAATGAGAATGGCTGAGGGAGATGGTACAGACTGAGTCTGTGCATGGAGCTAGGGAAAAGTGGTCTCCTTTAGAAGATTGTGCCAGATACATAACTAGTGAGAGAGGGAACAGTATGAAAGAACTATCTGAGGGTTGCCTAATGCAAAGAAACTGTCATTTCACCCAAGAGCTACCCATAATGAGATTTCTTTTGTGAAGATCCAAGTATGACTTTTGCAACTGAGGTTATAATGTACCATGGTAAAGAGAAGTTTGTAAAGTTAGTCATCTTTTCTCAGAGATAAGCCTCATGCCTAAACAAGACCAAACATTATCTGTGCCTTACCCATTTAAGGTTCTTGCTTGAAAAATTGTGTTTATTTTAAAGGGGCAATGTTAAAACATTACCCAACACTAGCTGAGGATTTATTAGTAATTGATAGCTGCTGGGGGCCAAAGAATTGGGTTTCTTTAGGATTTTAGCCTCTGGTAGGTCTACCATACTCCAGTGGTTGGTCAGCCACACTGCAGTGGTTGGTCATACACCCATGAGTATATGGGCAGCACAAATTGGACTCAGCATTTTTTTTAAAACTGTGGACCCAAAATTAGTTTAATATGGAAAAGGGAGTATATTTTGGAGGAAGGGTGAATATGATCAAAATATAATATGTGCAATTCTCAAAAAATAAATAAATCATTTAAAAATCTTCCTCTTTTTAGCTTCAATGTTTTTGTTTTACATGTTTAAGTATAACAATATGGAAAAGAAATATATAGGATTATTCTGAACAATATTAGATGAAATACAGAAAAGAGAAAAATTTACACTCTTGGTGTGAATGTTTATTTATACAATTATTTTAGGAAACAACACACACATTACCTGAAATACTAAGACTTGCTTACCGGCAAGAATCTAACCAGCATCTATCTCAGGGGGCAAGATCCATGGCTTCTCTTATTTTGCTCTTCTTCCCAGAATTCAGTTCTAACTTCTCCACCTAACTTCTCCAGTTCTGCCCTATCAGGCCCAAAGCAGTTTCTTTATTAATTAACCAATGAAAGCAACACATGGAAAGAAGAACCTCCTATACCATTTCCCCTTTTCTGTTTAAACAAAAAAGAAGGCTTTAGCTTTAACATAGTAAAATTATGTATAACAAAACAGTTATCAAGCAAGAATTGCAGTTACAATATTTATGTCTATTTTATCTTTTATAATAACTAAGGAAAACTATAACTATAATTATCTGTCTATTCTTCAACTCCATCAAGGCTACAGAAGGATATAATATTACCTAGTAAACAGGAAGTGTATTGTAAGCAACTTCCAAAACTCTAGAAATGACAGAGA
>LOJH01022381.1:0-10948 GCA_001685095.1 Ellobius talpinus
TACAGCATTTCTGCTGCCTACTGCCATGGGGGATCTTGCAGCATTTTTTAAAAATCATAAAATGTACCCCCTTTAATAAACTCCTAAGTGGGTTTGTTACGTGTTCTGTGTTTCCTTCTCACTTGCACCCAGGTAATTTCAGAAGGCAGGCAGGTAAATTTAGTTTCCCTATATTTATATTCAAGGACATGTTCTAATCAGTAGAATGGGGACTTCCCCTCTCCACACACACACACACACACACACACACACACACACACACCAAGTCAATGATCCTGAGGCTCCTCAGCCTATCTACTCTGATGATCATTGTCAGCCTTAGGTTCTTTCACCTGCACTACTTCTGCCCAACCTTGGGTTTGACTAATTTGCTACACTGGTTTAGCAAAACACAGTGGCTCACTGGTTTGTTGGAAAGGATGGCAAGTTGGCTTAGAGAGTAAAGATACCTGCCCTCAAGCCTGGTGGCCTGAGCTTGATTCCCAGGATCTACACTGTGGGAGTAAAGAACCAACTCTTCAAAGTAGTTATCTGACCTCCACAAGCATGTCACAAGACAGGAAAAGAAACAAACAAAAAAAAAATAAACAAAGGACAGAAATAAGAGGCACAGGGTGGGGCACTTGGGAGGACTGAGGACCTTCCTTCCCTCTGTGTGCATTTTGACTTCAAGAAGCTCTCAGAACCCAGGCTTATTGAGCTTTTCTAGAAGCTTTATTAACTATGCATGATTGATTAAGTCATTATCCATTGATGTTCTAGCTTCTATCCACTCTTCTCTCCCTGAAGACTACCAGAAAAGGGTTTAAAGTTCAGCCTTCTAATCCTGCCTTGGTCTTTCCAGTAACCAGCCCCCATCCTGAAGCTACATAGGGACTATCAGTCATCCGTCAGCTAACTAACATATAAGAAGACATCACTTTGGAAATGTGTAGGGTATGATGAATGTGGTGATTTGAAAGAAAATGGCCCCCAAAGGAGTGGCACTATTAGGAGGTGTGGCTTTGTTGGAATAGGTTTGGCCTTGTTGGAGGAAGTGTGTCACTGGGGGGGCCTCTGAAACCCAGTGTTTCAGACCACTTCCTGTGGCCTACAAGATGTAGTACTCTCAGCTACTTCCCTAGCACCATGCCTGCCTGCACACCACCATGTCCCACCATGATGATAATGGACTGAACCTCCGAGCTGTAAGCAGGCCACCCAATTAAATGTTTTCCTTTGAAAGAGTTGTTGTGTTCATGGTTTCTCTTCAAAGAAATAGAAACCCTAACAAAGACAAAAGTTGGTACCAGGGACTGGAGTATTGCTGTGTTAGGCCTTGACCATGTTTCTGTTTAGAGGAATTTAGACTTCAGTACTTTGGGTTAGGAAAGCAGTAGAATGCTTTTGGCACTGCTTAATGGACCATAACTGTAGAAGCATGAAAGAGGATAGAGCTGAGTGTGAACTGATGAACTGTGGGGGCCTCAAACTTGATGTAATCCTCCTGCCTCTAATTCCCAAGTGCTGTCATTACAGAAATGTGCTACCTTCTCTACCCTCATTGCTTTTTTTCTCTTTCTATTTTTTTTTCATTTGTGTGGGGGCTGTGAAGTGTGTATGTATTGTGGTATATGTGTGGTATGTGTGTGTACATGTGGTGTGTATGTGCATGTGTGGTATAGGTGTGTGTTTGGTATGTGGTATATATTTTGTGTGTGTGTATCTCTCTATATGTATATACGTACATGACCCAGTCTATCACAGTAATAACCTCACTCTTAGTACCAATTTCTGTTCTAGTTTTGTTCTCTTTTGCTGTAATAAAACCCTCTGACCAAAAACAACTTGAGGAGGAAAGGTTATAATTCCAGATCATATCTATCATTGAGAGAAGTTAGGGCAGAAACTCAAGCAAGAATGGAAGCAGAAAACACGGAGGCAAACTGCTTAGTGGCTCATTCTGTGACTTGGTTAGTCAGCTTTCTTTTACAGTCTAGGATAACCTGCCTGGGAATGTTACTTCCATAGTGGCCTGGGCCCTCCTACATCAGTGAACAGTTAAGACAAACCCTCCCCTCCACAAGACATGCCAACAGGCCAATCTGATTCAGAAAATTCTTTATCTAAAGTTCCTTTTTACCAGGTGATACTTGGTTGTGTCAAGTTGACAATAAAATTGAGCCTACACAATCCATTTCCTGTGAACTTGATGGTCAACCATGCGGCAGTCTCAGGTTGACGCTGGGACTCACCCCTGATGGCTCTTCCTCCTTCTTCAATGAAGCAGGGTCTCTCAATAAAGCCCAGAGATTAAAGTATGGCTTCTTTCTTCTGGAGATCCCATCTCCACCTTTCAAGGTTGGAATTAAGGCAGGCCACAACACCCACTCAGGATTACATGGGTTCTGAGGGTCTGAAATTTTCTCCTCAAATTTGTGTAGCAAAATCTCAACCACTGAGCCATCTCAACAGTCCCTGTTCATTTTCTTTGTTGCTTGGCAATATGTGTGTCCTTCTTTAGAACATACAGTGGAGTCTTTTTTTTCCTGTTTCTGAATTTTATACAAATTAAAACAAGCTGCGTGTGTTCTTTGGGGATTATCACCATCACGGGTGTATTAGATTTGCCCATGCTACTGAATATATCTGGCACACATTTATCCTCACTGCTGAATAAAATCCACACTCCAGCTTATTTAATCATCAGTTATTGATGAGCCTTAGAATGGCTTCCAGTTTGGATCTACTATGAACAACATCCTTTTGAACATGATTATGCTACCTTTTAGTATTTTCTTAGGAGGAAAATTTCTAGAAGTAGAATGTCAATGTCTTCCCCTTCCTCAGACTAACAACTGCTCTAAAACAATCCCAGCCATCTGCAACATTGTAATGATTAATATTAACTATCAATTTGATAGTCAATCAAAAAGACTAGAATCTGAGCCTCTGAGATGGCTTAGCAGTTAAAGGCGCCTGAAGACCTGAGTTTAATCCACATGGTAGGAAACTCCTGCAAGCTGCCCTCTAATTTCCATGTGCATGCCATAGCGCATGCCATAGCGCATGCATGGGTGAGCATATCCACACAGAGAATACTTTCAAGCAAAAGGAAAAGTCAGGGAAGGTTGACTCTGAGTTTGGGTACAGATGTTGGGATTTATATTCCATTCTTTAGTCTATTTGTTACTGTGTATATCGTTAAAAGGAACCTGTACTTTCTCACTCTCATTCATGTCTTATTTCTTATATCTTGCTCTAATTTCTGACCCTTTTGTTTCATTATTTTTGTTTCTTTACTTTGCTGCCAGGCTGGGTGACATAGTTAAGTTGGTAGAGCACTTGCCTAGCATACACAAAGCACCAAATTTGATCCCCAGAACCACATAAAACTGGATATGGTGGCCAGGGGTGGTGGTGCACTCGGGAGGCAGAGGCAGGAGGATCTCAGTGAGTTCGGGGCCAGTCTGGTTTACAAGAGCTAGTTTCAGGACACGCTCCAAAGCTACAGAGAAGTCCTGTCTCAAAGGAAAAAGAAAAAACCCAAAAAACTGGTGGTGCACACATGTAAAGCCAGCATTCAGAAGGTGGGGGCAGAACCAAAAGTTGTACATTATCCTCAGCTACCTAGTAAGTTCAAAACTAGCCTGGAAGGGAAAAAAAAAAAGATCTGGGTTGGAAAGGTGGCTCAGTTAGTAAAGTGCCTTCTGCACAAGTATGAGGGTGTCAGTTAGGATACCCAGAGCCCAAATTGAAAAGGCTAAGTATGGGGCTGGAGAGATGCTCAATGGTTCAGAGTACTTGCACTTGCTATGTTACTCTTGGAGAGGACCCAGGCTCAATTCCCTGCACCGACATCATGGCTCACAATCATCTGCCATCTGCAGCTCCAGTTCCAGAGCATCCAATGTCCACTTTTGACCTCTATGAGCACCAGGGATTCATGTGGTGCATTTATATACATGCAGGCAAAACATTAATGCACACTAAAATAAATTAAAATTTAAAAATAAATCTGGGTATGACAATGCATGCTGATAACTTTAGCTTTGCTGGATCAGGATGAAGGCTGATTCCTGAACCTCATTGGCCAATTGGCTTAGAAGAACTGACAAGCGTCAGGTTCACTGAGAGGTTTTGTTGAAAAAATACAAAATAAAATAAAGGTGAAGAACAGTTAAGGAAAGATACCTGATGATCCACAGGCATGTTTACACACACACACATCCATTGTTGTTCCACTGACCTGATGTTCATTTTCAAACAGCCATATATCATATCATGTGCATGTGACTTCATCAAGGTTTTTGTTTTTATTCATTTGGTTCAACTATCACCAGCACACTGTAATTACAAAACTGTATAATGTGAACTAATTCTGTGAGTGTTTTTCAGGTTGAGACCAGAGACCCATGCATATTAAGCAGACACACTTCCACTGTGCACCAAACCTTTGATGTTTAACAAAAACCATTCTAGGATACTTTGACTGCTCGTAGCCCTTAGCAGTCTCATGTATGTTCTAGGAACAGTGCATTCCATTCCAGTAAATGAATACAGAAAGTGTGGCTGAGGCTTGTTGGCATTGCTCACTGTTTGGGAAATACTGATCATTGGGGTTGCTGCAATTGCTGCCTTCACCTAGAAAGGATCCATAAAATGCAACCAATTCTACAAACTCAAGAACATTCTTTAGATTTTCATCTCTCTAGGCTTTCTGGAGTCTCATGATGAATTTTTACAATTTTCCCCATAGAGGTCTTTTATTAGGTTTCTTTCTGGCTATGTGACTTTTTTTTTGATGCTACTTCAATGGCATATCTTTTACAATGTTTATTCTTTGTTCCTTAAGTACAGACTTGCTAGTTTTAGCACATTCTTCTTGTATCCAGTAAAATTTTCATGTATTGATTCCAGTAATTTATGTGCGGTTGCTCTGTTTTTCCATGTGTACAATAATCTATAAATAATAATTTTATTTGTTTTTTTTCTTTTCTTTCTTTCTTATTTTTTGTTTTTGTTTTGTTTTTTGAGATAGGGTTCCTCTGTGTAGCCCTGACTGTCCTGGAACTCTGTAGACCAGGCTGGCCTTGAACTCACGGAGATATGCCTGCCTCTCCCTCCCAAGTGCTGGGATTAAAGGTCTACTTAGTCTTTTAAAATGCTTATAATTTTATTGTTTTATTACTTCACTATCTTGCACCTCTCGTACAAAATTGGACTGAAATGGTGTTATTAGCTTACACTGTTGTTTTCATCTCTGAGTCAAACTCTGGACTTCTCTCCCCAGAGAGAATGATGTTAGCAATTGGTGTTTGACAGACATCCTTTAGTAGACCAGGGACACTCTTATCCATTTTGAGATTGTTCAGAGGTGTTATTTGTGTTTTGTTAAAAAACCAAGAAGGGTGTGCACGTGTGATGGTTGGTTTCTTAGTTGTTAGCTTAAAGCAGTAGTTCTTAACTTGTGGGTCACGACCCCTTCAGGATTTAACAACCCTTTCAGAAGGGATGCCTAACACCAAAAGCACAGATATTTATTATTCATAACAGTAGCAAAATTACAGTTATGAAGTAGCAACAAAAATAATCTTATGGCTGGAGTTCATCACAACACGAAGAACTGTATTAAAGGGCTGCATCGTTAGGCATGCTGAAAACCACTGCCTTAGGTTAAGAAAGCTTGCTGTGTAAGCATGAGAACCTGCATTTGAATCTCTGACACCCATATTAAGAAACTAAGGTGTGGCTGTACGCACCTGAAACCCTGACACTGTGGAGGGTGGAGACAGACGAACTGCAAGGACTCATTGCCTGGCAGCCTAGCTCCAAGTTCACTGAAACCCTGTCTCAAGGGATTAAGGTGGAGAGTAACAGAGTAGGATACCCAAATGTTCTTCTCCGGCTCCACTTGGGCACAGGAACATAAGCTCACTCCCCCAAAACACACATGTGTATGCCCATCCACACACATACACAGGTGCACCGATAAATAAATAAATAAATAAATAAATAAATGTAAATAAACATAGGAGTTAGACAGTTCCTGAGGAACAACACCTGAGATTGACCTCTGGCCTCATACATGCCAACATGCACATGTGTGTGCATGCACACACACACACACATGCACACACACACTTAGTTTTTTAAAGAAAATAAAGGAGAAGCCCAGCAAAGCATCAGCTTCCTTTGCTCCTCTTCCTGTGAGCACTATGCATCAAGCAGCTGCTATGGCCATGACCTCCCTGTCACAATGGATGTGGTTTTCTGAACTGGGAATGAAAATAAGCCCTTCTTCCCTTAAGTTGCTTTTTTGTAAGAAACTCTGTCTCAGCAACAAGAAATGTAAGTAGTGCACGTGCCGAACTCTAGCAAATGCTCTTTATAAGCCAGCTAGAGCGATCATGTCGTTTTTCCTCTCATTTACTGTGTTTATGTGATGAGTGTGGTTCATTGACTCTGTCACGCTAAACCTACTCTTAGGACACTTGGTAATGACATATATTTCCTTCTATTGCTGACTTCAGCTCTGAGTTTGTTTAATATTTTTGCACCTATGTTGGCAAGACAGATTAGTTTTCTGAAGTGTTCTTATCTGATCTCCGTATCAAGGCTGTGCTTGACTTGTAAACAGGTTAGCGTGTGTTTCTTCTTTTACTGTTTTCTGATAGCGTACATATAAGATCAGGGTTAGTTGCTCTTGAAAGGTTTCTCGGAGATGAGACAGACGATCACAGCCTTCAGGAGGGGATCAAACCTGGCTGTGACAGTTTGTACCCACACACTCCTAACCTTCCTCCCTCTCTGCTTAGCTAACTCTCAGGAAGCTCTCTGGAGAGTTTCCAGGAGTTGAGCCAGACAGGGGACCCAGTATTGACCTGAGTAAATCTTTCATGAGGTCTCCCACCCTGGGCCAGCCATGCCCTTTCTGCTCCCACCCCAGGTCGCTTCGCCCATATTTTCAGACTCTAAAGTGGGTAATGACCTTAGCTCAGAGGTGCGACTCTAGATAGCACCTTCAAGCCTTTCTGTTTCTGCTGACGGTTGACCTTAAGCTTTCTGACTGCCTTTTCAGACCCTTAATGTTTTCATGGCATTTTTTCTTTCCCCGAATTCATTTTTTTTTCATTTCATTTCAGTTCGGAAGCTTTAGCTTTCAATGTTACAGATATGAGAAGCATCAACCATCTTCTTTTGTCTTGTCAAATAAACTCTCTGAAATAAACCTTTGTCTGCTTGAGCCAAATCAACCCCTTTACAGCAAAACCTTACTGGGATGTACAACTTCAAAATCAGTCCACACACTCCAATCAAGCAGCCGTAACTATAAAACAAAAACAAGCTAGCACTTTTTTTAACTTTTTTTTAAAATCGGAAAATGTCTTAGTGTTCTTGTTTAAAAGAATAAAAATGGAAAGCAAAAATTTTTTGTCTGTCTGACCCCAGTGGAGGGAAAAAAATCTCACAATAGATAATGTCAAGGTGTACATTTAAGAAAAACAAAACAGTACTCAGGAGCACTGAAGAACAGATCAGAAGCACCAGCCAAATCTATGATTATAAAATGCTTATGTGCATATGAGGAAGAAGAAAATGGCAACACTGTGAGCCACCCAACGAGGATGCTGGTCCTCTGGAAGACCAGGGAGTGCTTCTAGCAACTGAACCATCTCTTCAGCTCCTTGGTTTCATTTTTCTGTGATCCCGTGCATATTTACCAACTCTGATATTATCCTTTTTGTTCCTATTGTGGAAGAGCATAAGCTTTCTTCCTTCTGAACTGAAAGTCCTAATTTTTCAATTTTAAAACTTGTATTATTGTTGTTGTGCTCATGTTCATGATGTGGGATATGTACGAGGTGGGTATCTCAACATGAAGGGCAGTTTTGTAGAATGGATTCTCCCCTTCCACTCTTACGAGTGTTGGGGATTGAACTCAGGTCACCAGGGGTACACAGAAAGGGTCATTTCACTACCTCATCATCAATAATTTTTAAAAATAGAATCGGAAAGTAGTCAAAGTAGCTCATACCTATAATCTCAGGACGTGGGAGACTGAGAAAGGAGGATTCCTTGAGTTCAAGGTCAACCTGGCTATAGAGTGAGAGTCTTCCCACTTTAACACAACAGAGCCAACAGGATGACTCAGTGAGTTAAAGCACTTGCTACCCAGTCTGATGACTTAAGCTTGATTCCTAAGACCTGCATTGCGATTCCTGAAAGTTGTCCTCTGACCTCCACACACGTGCTGTGGTATACATGGGATGCTCACCCCCAACCAAATAAATAAAGGTAATTTTTAAAAGTCTAATGGCGTCATAGGCAGTATTCCATTGGAACTTTATGCATCAGAATCCCACTCCTGTTTATGTACTGGGAGAAGGCAGAGAGTGTGTGTTCTTGTCACATGTTACCTGCTCACATGGAAATTATACTGTGAGAGATTACTTCACCCAGGTGATATTTACAGGAAGCATTATGCCACTGCATGAAAGCCATGTATAAACACATTTAAGGAAGGAGTTGTCAGGAGAAAGAGAAGCTAAACATTAAGGATTTCAATATTATGTAAAAGAGTCTTTCAGAAGGGGAATTGTTCTTCTATGCTCTAGGACACAGGCTGATTCTAGTCTTTTAGAGTTGGGGCTCTTCTCTCAGATGATTCTAGGCTGTGCCAAGTTGACAGTTAAGGCTTGATAGAATGCCCACCTTCCTCAACAAGGGACAGCATACAAGAATGTTGAAAACCCCTCAGTCTTCAGACTATAGAATGATGCCACAGTGTGTATGTAGTAAGTGCTTGGAGAAGATGGGAAAGGCCTCTGATAGTGTGTTCTTTCTCCACCTCCCCTGACTCTTTCTCATTCTCTGTTTCTTTTCAGCTTTAGTTATTGAGACAAAAATCTCATGTAGACAGGCTGGTCTTGAACTCACTATTTTGCCAACAATGGTCTTAAAATCCTGATCCTCCTACCTCTGCCTCCCTAGCTCTGGGATTACAAACATGAAGTGTAGAAGTCTCTTTCTTCTTTAGGCATTCACTGGAAGTCTTAAACATATCCTCCCTGGACAAGAGGCATGACTTTTTAAATAAACCCTGATACCCATATTTGCACGTGAGGCTGTTTACTTGTGATGTTACTATGTGTGTGTATAGTTCTGGAAACAAGAGGCTAAGAATTCATGCAGATGAAAAACATGTGAATGATCTGAACTTAAAGGGAAATATGATACCATTGGTCTTGATTTAACTGTATCTTTCATCTTTCTCTTCATTTTGAAAGCCAGCAGGAAAGAAGGTTTTCGTCCTCAAGTGCTTGTCCATAAATGCCCAGTCTTGTTGCCACTGGCTTGGTGTGGCTCTGAAGCAATAACCCCATGCAGGTGCAGTGTACAAAAGTCACAGGGAAAATGAAGCCATGCTATCCCCATCATGCTCTCTAGAACAGTGGTAACGTTGATGCTATAGAACCTGAGTCTGAGGTGAAGGTGAGCTGAGCAAGGGTCCTGGAGAAAACCAGGCTTTCGTTATCATAAAAGATGAATGAAACCCAAGCAGGAGCTGAGGGCGTAGTTCAGTTGGTACAATGCCTGCCTAGCACACAGGAAACCCTAAGTTTGATCACTAGTACGGCATAAACCAGGCATGGTGGTACACACCTGTAAGCCCACCACTGAGAAGCCGAAGGATCAGGAATTCAAGGCCATCTACATAACAAGTTTGAGATCAACCTGGAACAGTCTAAAATTTAAATCTCAAATAGCAAAAGCAACCCAAATGTCATGGCCAAGTCCACATGTGCATGTAAAAGAGGAGGTGAGGAAAAGAGGTCCAACGGCTTGATTGATGTGACCCTAATACCAATTACTCCCCAGAAATGAGACTCAAAGGCCATTTGGGGAACCAGCAGAGATTCTGTAGTGGTTTGAGTGAGAATATCACCACAGACTCCAGTACTTGAATACTTCATCCCCTGTTTGGCAACATGGGGAGTTGCAACCTTATTGGAGGAAGTATGTCACTGGAGGAAAGCTCCAGTCTCACCTGATTTTTAGTTCATGTTTTTTGCTTTGTGGTTCGAGATGTGAGCTCTGGGCTTCCTGCTCCTTCTGTCATGCCCAATGCTCAGTGTCATGCCTCTGCTCTGCCATCATGGACTCTCATCCATCCCACTGGAATCATAAGGCAAAACAGACATTCTCTTCCCTAATCTGCCTTTGGTCACGGTGTTTTATCACAGCAGCAGAAAGGGAATTAAGACAAATTCTATGAATGGAAGACTGGATAAATAAAATGAAAAGGATGGATAGATAGATAGCACCAAAGTTCCATTATATATATATAATATACAGGATATATAATATATACTATATATAGTATATATACAGTGTATATAATATATAGTATATATAATATATAGAATATAATATATAGCGTATAATATATATATACATATAAATGATCCATATGAGACCCAAATTATGACATCTTTAGGATAAATGAATGGAACTGGAGATCATTATGCCAAATGAAATAAGCCCGACTCAGAATAATAAATGTTATGTTTTCTCTAACATGCAGAATCTATTCATGTGTTTATATGTCATGAATGTAGATGGAAGACCATTAAGTAGGAGGGAAAAAAAGAATAGGTAAAGGGAAGAGGGGGAATAAGAAAGAGTAACAGAGGTGAATATAAGCAAAGCACATGATATACTTATGTAAAGGTGTCATAATGCACTCATTATTTGGTATGTAAGACTATCAAGGCTGAAAATTTCCTCTATATTTAACACTACATGAAATGCTCATCACTATCACAAATTTAGCAGTTATTGCATATTCTCATTACTCATTTTTCCCTCCCCTCCCCCTTGGTTTTTTGTTGTGGTGGTGGTTCTTTGTTTCGTTTTTCAAGACAAGGTTTCTCTGTAGCTTTGGTGCCTGTCCTGGAACTAGCTC